>VCRD01000497.1:250010-260325 GCA_006783055.1 Trinorchestia longiramus
TGGTGCAGCTGAATAATACGTGATGGTGCAGCTGAATAATACGTGATGGCACAGCTGAATATATGGTGGTGCAGCTGAGTACGTGATGGTGCAGCTGAGTACGTGATGGTGCAGCTGAATACGTGATGGTGCAGCTGAATACTCAAAATGGTTCGCCTAAACACGCAAAATGACGTCATTTAATACGTAATGGTGCACCGTAATATACAAGTATAAAGGCACGTTTGAAACCATAATGGCTGAGCTTGAAATGTTGAATTACAGCTCAAACGGGTGAATCGTAACCAAAAATGTGAATTATACTTGACCTTGTTCACTACCTTGTGAGTTGATAGATCGATGGATACAAACGAGTTGTTTTAGAATTTCATTGAATGGCTGTCATTATTTTTATGACGTATACCAATATGATATTAAAAAGCGAAAGTCATATATTAAAATTTATGAATCACACGTTTTTTTTTTACTAATTTGATGGATGTGCATGCAATGTTTTAAAACCTTGGATGCATATTTTCATGGTTTTCTTCACTTATTTTTATTTAAAATTAGCCTCGCATGCAACTATGTAATATTACTAAATAATAAAGTATGAATTTTACACCCATCGTTGATACAAGACGCACAAAACAAAACAAAACAAAAAATACAGTAATATGAATGCGTAATGTTACTGAAAGACGAGGTACTCCGTGGTCCTTTAATCAGTTAAATTAAAGCCAGAACTTCTAACTTAATTTGAGCAAAAAATTGTTCTGTTTGTGTGGAGACGTTTTGTTTTGTTTTCTGACCACAAAATTCCATGTGATGGCATGTAAAATAATACGTTAGCGTTGGTCATTAGGAACGTACATTAGTGTCATTTGTGGTGATCGATCTTTGCTCGTTCGTCCTTCAGTATTCATTATTGTAGTAGTTTTTAAGATTATTTTATTAGCATTTTTATTGGCTCAGGTGGATTTTGTGAGTCGTCACTAGTGCGTAACATCGTGGTTTTCACCAGTCGATTTTTGTATTGATTATATTTGTTCTATGTGTGAGCCCGATTGATTTTCTTGGGAAGCCATAGTAGCCATTGTTAAGGCTTAAACTTTCATATGAACTAATAATATCAACAGCTGTGCGTGCAATGAGCTAAATTAGCGGAATTTTTTCAGGGGTCGTCGAACTTGAGATCATGTTACCAGACCCGATGATTCTTACTAGAATGAGTGTAAATTGTAAGTATCATAGCCAATGTATAGATGGAAAAAAGTTAGAAATTTCCGAGAGTATCTTAAAACTGGGGGGTATGTTCTGAATTGAAAGCAATATTTGTTGATACAGGTTCACTGTAATCTTGTATCTCGTAAAAAGTCTTTCTCAACTAACAGCGTTTAGACACCAAATTTCTGGTGAACCAATTTCAGAAAGGCTTAAAGCGGAAACCTAAATTGGTTGAAAAGGTTAGTGTTTACTCATTCGATATTGTTTTCTTCTGACTGTAGTTTTGGAGTAGAGAAGTGGATTGTCCAACTTAACGATAAGAAATTTTTAACATCATTTGATTTATTTTTTATTTATGATTTCTCTGGCAATGCGTTTCGGCTGTCTTTTTCCTCTCAATGATCTAGTATAGCTCGTTTTACTCTAGCTTCTCTTAGTAGACTTAGTTTTCCTTTCTAAAATTGCATTTTAAAGAGGAGCTCGGACAACACGAAATATAAAACGACTGCCCCCCTCATGCAAGCGGCGGATAGGTGTTGAAATTAGGCGTAAGGTACAGCAGCGTCATGGCGACAGCTTTAAGATGCAAGTGTGTGATTTCCGTGTAGGCACGCGTGCTCTGGTGTCTTTTTTGTGAAATCTGCCCGCCAATGTGTCGGACTTTAACGCTGGCTAAAGTTGCAGCGCAGTTCTGGATCGATGGATGTGGGTTAGGTAGCTTACGAAGTACATAGGAATATAAACACTTTTAGGGGTTAACTAATTGCTGTAGAAATTAGGATGTGTGTATATATTTAGCTTGCAGAAATTTTAAAAGAGAACCTGTAAAAAATTGTAGGCGTGGAGTTTTTCATTTGAGTGGAGGAATATAGTAGATAATTCACAATCACATACTGGATTTGTTTTCATGTGTTTAAAATTGATAGACTGTTTTGTGTGATTGTTTTTAGGGTGATGTTTATACAGCAGTGAGTTTATGTTGATGTTTATTTTAGTTACTGACTTTAAGGTCAGGTCCTTCGTATCTAGTCGTCCCTGTCATAATAAAAAGAGTCACACGTATCAGTTGAAGGATGAACAACAAAGCTCATCCACGCTGCGTCACGCAGTACGAAATTCAAGTTGGAATATGGACGGTCTTCATGTTTTTCCAAACGAGCCAGTGGAAAGATTTTCTGTGGTTTTATAAGCAAATGAAAGTCAGACTGCTACCTGCACTAATACGGATCATTCAAGCGTAAACACTCATCACTGTAATACTGAACAATTGCATGCACGTTTTATACATATCTTCTTCCAGTTTCGAAGAATCTTGTGGAAATGCAAATAATTTGCCATGCATTTCTTGGAAATATTTAGTCACTTGAACTAAAGAAAAATTCTACTGAAGATTGTGGTATAAATTTGATGTATATTTTTGAAACGTTAATACTAGTGGGAAAAGGGATTTTATGCTGTGGAACTGAAATCCTAACTTTTTGATCACAGATTTTTGTTAAACTGTACATTCAATCAGATCTTATATACGGTAGAAGTCTTTTTGACCGGCACCCATGGGACTTTGCATTTGCCGGTTAATATTACCCAAGTAACCACAAACAATTCATAGACACGCTAGACGTAAAGGAAAACAATATCAATTGCTTAAAGCAGTTAATGAAGAAAAAACAATGAATAAATATATAAACATTGGCCAGCGAGTGCCGGTTTAAAGGAATTCTACTGTAGTTCTATCCCTTTTTGTCTAAACTCCTGCACAAAGCTTCGACTATTCTCCTTCATACGTAGTATGAAAATTTGCGTATTTTTTGGCGCTAGCCATATTTGTTTGAAGACCTGGTAATTTGTTAGCGCATGGGTTCGTCAAAAATATTTGTTTGCCGTTAGCTTTATATAGTCAAGAGCAATATTGATGGAACTCTTGGACCGACCCAGTAGTTTAAAATTTGTGTTTATCTATATAAAGTTTCAGGTGTTCCGTAATATTGATACGTTATGACAGTTTGTTCCCTATGAGAGACTTGTTAGTTGATATCTTAAACTTTTTGATCCAGACGAAATATATCGCAAACAACTTTAAATTTTTGTGGGTTTCGTTTACTAGACTGGAAATTTTGATCCTAGTTATTGGTTGATTTAAATTTTAGTTGTTCTTATATTTACAAAAAAATCAATTCATGTATCTCCTAGATTTTAATTTCAGTTTTTGTATTTTATCGTTTATCCACCTGTACGTGCACTTTATGCATACGTATAAGTTCGTCCGTTTGTTGACTTCCGTTATAACTCTCATGTGCATGCTGCCAGCACCAAAATACTCGTTACATCGCTCTGACTTCAAAGCGTGATTTCATACAGTTTATCTTATTTTCCCTCGTTTAGCTCTGATGTTTTACTTTTTCCTGAGGATTAGTTTACATTAATATTTCAACATTTAATAGTAATATTCGGTTCTGTTGAAGTTATTACAGTAAGCTGAATTTTTCCAGAGAACTACAGAAATTTAATTGCATTGAAAATTTGTACTGTAAATAAACTCCAATGTTTGATATCTCCCTCCAGCCGATGAGGTAAAATAAACTCGACGTAGTTTTTGTCAAAAAAGGTTCTAAATAGTTGTATTACGATCATCTTTCCGTGTTAAGTCTTTCTTAAAATGTCGACTTAAAAGTGCCTGTTCATATGATTCAACGTTATATGCTATGAGGAATGTGCTTCATTCTGGTTTTCATTCCCCTGTCAACCTCGAATAGCTTGATATTTTGTATTAACCCAAATGCAACTATGGCAACCTTCAACCAACCTTCCCGATTTCGATGAAAACAATTTGCAAATAAGTTCCGCTCGAATTGTTCCCTTGAGAGCCAAGATACCTTTTGTTTCTCGTCATGCATATTTCTTCGAATTTTCTCGCCTTATGTGATCGCCTTTGTGTTTCTGAATCCTTTGTCTAAAATTACGATTCCCGCGCAAATCATACACATGCACGACCTAGGGCGACAGCTCTCTCAAATAAGTCGCGATCACTATTGATCGGCAGCCGCGCGCATAAATTTGTAAGTGCCGTTGCTGTCACCTCTCTATCAGGTGTGTGGTCAGGGACGTCATCTAGTCGGGGATTGGAAACGTTAGATATTCCTGTCGCCTTCGTCATGGTCTCCGTTTGAGAGTCGAAAAGAGGAGAAGCGTGAAATTATTCTTACTTCTGACTGAATTTTTCAGTCTGAAGTGGGTCCAGAAGTTTTTACCTAACATCATGGAATTACATCACCAGTTTGGTCGACTGGTGAGCGAATCTGCTTGCGAGCGGAAAGACCCGGGTTCGAATCCCGCTGCCGACATGGTTGACGCCACTAGAAATACGGCATGGGACTTGGGTAAACAACCGAATAATTATCGAAGTAATTATCCGACCCAAGAATGGGCCCGAAGGTTCGTTCCTATAGCCTCATTCTATTCTATTCTACAGCTCTTCATTGACTAGGGAGTTTTTTGCAGGAGTAATCTGTTTGTTCAGATTATTGCTAGTGTTGAAATGTAAATAATTGACACCTGCAATTACAGTGCGTGACAACCTCATTTTCTTTTTTTAAAAGGAACTCTGTTTGAAAAACGGTAGTTAAGTTGCCGCTCCCTGCATTATCTTTGTGATCCTGGATGTCTCCCAGCTACGTTCATTGGACCAATAGAACAATATACGTATTTGAAAACATTTGCATTCTATTTCAACACTGAAGCGCTTCTTTGAAAGCGACTGTATTACGCGCATCCTACTGACCTAGAGCTCTATGGATGATAGGTAGGATTCCTGGGCTTCTCTCTATAAGGTGTTCTAATACTCCCTCCGGTCGGAAATAGTTGGACCATATCAATGTTTAACCCTTTAACGACTAAAAGGACAATTTGGTCGTCTTTCACGGTCTTTGGGAGAATTGTTCTAATAATTAAACAGTGAGCAATATGAGGTTGCTACTAGGTTTGAACGCGGCGGCATGTTACAGCGTCGTTCTTTTGGCTGCCTGGCTCTCAGCGTGCTTCATTGCATCAGTGTACAGACGGTCTTTGTGAGCTTAGACGTACAAACTAGAAAAAGAAATTGGTCGCTAAAGGGTTAAGTTGGTCAGAAATTTTTTTTTTAAAACAATTGTAAACTTTTTAGAAAGGGTACTTACAAAACTACTGGTTGTAACAAAAACATGAACTTTATTCTGTAATTCAGCACATTAAATTGATAATGTATAAACATCAATGAATAATATTTTTAATAAGATTAATAAGATTAATAATAAAATACAAACTCTGCATTGTAATTAAATACATGAAATTGATAATGTATCAACAGAAGAAACATTTGCCACTATATTTACTTAATACTTGTTAATTTATTCTTCAATTTTTCTGAGATCTGAATTGAATTTGGAAGAATTCCTTCTCTTTCTAGTTGTACTTTCGACAGATGTTAAAGCCTGTAATTGTTCCCACCGTCAGCCAAAAAAATGTTCCATTGACTGCTGCAAAGTAAAAAAAAATGTTCAATGTTGATCTCGGTAATTCCGGAGAGCTATCTGTCACTGCATCAATTAATTCATTAATGTTTCGTGGTGCTTTTTGATTTAGAAGGGATTGGATCGAATTGAAATAGCCGAGGTCAAGTACATACATTCAGGTCTGGACTGTCAGGAGGCTGGTTAACAATTTCAATATTCAAGCCTAATTTTTCTGACGCTTCCTTGAATAAGGGATCAGTTAAATGTATGTGTGGTCGAGCATTGTCTCGCTAAAATTTGATAGTGTGCCAAATCATGCGGGTAATTTGAGAACTTTTAAATATTATCAGGAAAAGGAAAAAGACAAAATTGTATTAACTTTTATCCTATTATTTATTAAAGGTTAAAATTTGTGTTCAACACACTGTGCACGATCGTCTACTGTGCTCAAAACAGAAGTTCTTTAAATAACACTAAAATGCGGAGAATTTTCTATTTGTGTAGCAAATATTTCCGACCGGAGGGAGCATGTAGCATCAGCTTGCAGGGCTACGTAGCATTTTGTTTACAAGAACGACCTCAGTCACCCGTTGCGGATTTAGCAGTGTCAGTCAGTGCGGTGTCAGTCGAAGCGTTACTGAATTTCGTTTGAAGGTTTTGTTTAGTTTCATATTTCTTTTCCGTTCGGCAGTTTGAGGAGATGGTCAACTTATAATATAGAACTGGGAACTCCTGCTCGTTTTTTATTATTTCTTTTCATTTCATTACAAGATGATCTTTGTTGGTGTCTGCGCTGCATACACCGTCCTTACCCCTTAACATGCATGTCAATAAATATCATGAACTATACGGTACTCTAGAAATTTTCTTTCAATCTCAATTATTTACCATGGAGGATGCTTGAAAGTTATAACTATTAAAATTGAGTGCAATATTAACAAATATACTCATCGAAAGCTTTACAATGCTGTGATTTTAACATGGTTCCACCTTGTACGCGTATTTCGAGTAAACTAAAAGCTGGAGTATCAAGAAGAGTCTCTACAGAGCTATTCAGAGGATCTCGGAGTCTCCGTGGTCTCGGCTGCGTCGATAGCAAAAAGTCGTGCAATGCGCGGATTTTTTCCATATCAATGGGAAAATTCTTTGCCTCATAACACAAGTGACTGGGAAAATCAAGTTCATTATTATTGTGCACGGAAATCTTTGAATTTCCGTTATTTTAGTAATTTAGAATTTTTGAATTTTTGAATTTTCGTTATTTCGATAGGTTTGAAACACAAGGTAAATGATAGACAATTGTGCAAGAAATTTAATTTTCTTTAAAATATGGTAATTTTCATTACGCAGTATTTGCACAGTTCCTAAATTAGATGTTAAATCTGATGAAGTATTTTCTAAAGTCCTGCTGTGTGTTGTTGGGGGCAGTATTGCAATGCATTTCAAAGACTTTGTGTTCTCCTGTGACAGTTTTGAATCCGCGTATAAGGGTATGCGGAAAACACTTCTCTTTCAACATAAAAATAAACGTTCTTTGGAAGAAGATGTGGTTGAATTCACATCTATTCACCATAGAAGTAGTTACACTGGTCGCTGGACTCTTTGCGGAACGGACTTAAAAACTTGTGTTTCTACTGAACAAAAGCCAGTATTTTCTTTACGTATTTTGCCAAATAATTTTCACCTATTGAATTTCGTGTGCGTAGTAGGACCATCATTATGCATGCGCTTTTTTATCTTCAAGCTTTAAATGTTTCCGTGAGAGTCTCGAGTGCGATAAAATCAAAGTTCGTGATCATCGCAGATCACTAGTACTTGCTGTAACCTTATCACAATCCTCTATAGTACCTAGCCTTCAACGTGGACATTTCTTTTGCGAGAAAGCCCAAAGATTTTTCGTCACATACAGCTAGTCTTGGATGTATACAAAAAGCTAGTTTTTTGCTCATTCAATCCGTGTTGGATCGATAGCAACCACCATTGGGCCGATTACGAACAAAAAGTTCATTGTGTTGCTGTGCGTGGCGAATTTTCTGCCGTATCTCTTGCGCTATTTCCAATTTTGCGGGGCGTGACTTGATATGCCGGAACGGGACCTTAAGAAATCGCTAATTGACCGGCGACATGCCGTGGCACGTAATAAATTGAACTAATTTGACAGGAAAAATTTCGACGGAGTTTGGACTCACAAGTTTCTGTGTAAAGTTCGTAGATGACTGAACATTCGAATGAATCTGACCCACTGATAGAAAATTACTTTCTGTGCTTTGGAAAATGTTTGGTAAAGAAAATCTATGTTCGATTGATTATTTGCCAAAAATTAAATCACCCTGAACGACCACAAAGATCATAGCATTCGTAAAATTTATCACCAGAGCTAATGCGTAAATATCATAGGGTTGAGACAATTTGAGTCTTTTAAAAGAAATTATTATTTCTTTAGTTTATTAATCTATATTTTGATCATTTGTATTTTTAAAGCGATGCAAGTATAATTGCAAAAGAGTAGGTTTTTAACTAATTGGATACGAATATTCCTAAATCATTTTTTGAAATATGTTTATTCCCTCTGAATCGGAAGCCAAGGGCACACCGGGAGTTCATTCACGTACGTAAACTTCAACGCCTCTGTACGACACGCATGGAGGCGTCCAATGGGCGCTGAAATCTTAGTTTGTAGTGCTCGGTAGTGGTCGTACGAGTGGCTATGTGTCAGCTTACACACCAGTGGTCCTGTGTCAGAGATGCTAGTGAGCTACGTACACGTTGCTGTACTCCTGAATTGCTAGTAAGCCACGTATTCGTTGCTCTATCAATAACACTTGTTATCATTATGCTGTGAACAATAGCTTACGTAATAATAAGCAAGGTCGTATGATCTATGATGTTTATATTTATGCGAGGTTGTATGATCTACATAGTTCCTTGCTCAATCTTCAACAATGCTGTATTATTGTCAAAGATTACAGCTCCATTGAGTATTGATTTTTTGTTCAGTTGAACATGAATGTGAAAAACGTTTGTAATCGTTTATCTCAAGTGCTGTTTATCATCTCAATAAAAACAAAAAAGACTTTCTTCAGTTTCGGATCATGTACGCGTCATATTGTATATATAGTAGATTTTTTGATAGTTTTGTTCTTTTACTGCTTTTTACTCAATAAAACTTTTTCTGGTAGTAATTTGTTTCGTGTAGTCGCTGCTGCAAGCTGAACGATTACTGCCATTCTAGGTCCATCATTATGGCGAACGTGCTAACACATCGAATGGCCTTTTACCGCCTAAAAACCCAAATAATTTTACTCTTATGTATTGTCGAGCTCTGCAATTTTACAGTTTTTCCCCTCCCAAGTGAGACGTGCAGCGTGAATGATGTGTCTTGCTTTTGGCTGGAGCTCCACGCGAATGACAGGACTGCCCAACACCTTGAGGGCCAAGCTGGTTCCTGCTTAACGTTCTCCGGACGCCATTTTTTGTTCAATCACTGAAAAGCTAATTGGTAGGAAATAAAATAATCAGGGAATTTTTAACCAACTTCAATACTTTTGAAATTATTAGTCTTTTCAGTGTTCTTAGTCTATCCTTTTAGACAGATGTGTCAACGAGTCAGACGAGGAAACAGAAAAGTGTCGCTCACACTAGTGTGGCGTGTCAGTCAAAGCGTTGCTGTATTTTTTGCGGTGGTCAGCGCCAAGTTTATAACTGAATTTCTACAATTTTTTGGCGTTACGCTCAAGCTTTTTGGTAAATTTTGTCTCAGCAGTTTTGATGTTTGTTACAAGAAAAAGGGAGCTGCTTTAGAATGTTTGAAATCTCGTTGAAATTTCAGTTGCTTTGTCTGTAGTTGAATTGCAGTTTCAATGAAGAAATTTTTCCTCATTTACTTGAATGACCCTTGCATAATTCAACGTTGCAAGTTAATGCATTTTTTGTTTGATTTATGGAAAGTATTTATTTTAAAACCTCGAACTGTGTGACCAAGAGTCGTAACACAAAACAACTAATATAAGAACATTCAAACTTGGGCCAAGTGTAACGTATGTTCAAGAATATGTACGCTCTTGTAGTCAGTATAATTCACTCTAAAAAATTTTGAATGTTACTCAAGACAACTGTTGACCGTATAAATGATCAAACAATGGTTCAATTATCTGTGCACCTAATCTTAGATTTCAAAGAAGTGCCTTTCTCCAGGATGTTGGGTCTAAAGTAATCGTCATGCTGGCTATTTCATAGACTTGGCACTCTTCGTGGCGTTGGTAGGCGTCATGAACTCTTCTCTGGAGGTGTGATCTTGCCGTCTTTTAATTTGACTTGATTTGGAAACGGCTTTGGCTACTGCTACCCATTTCTTCCATGGGCTCAACTGCATCAACAGCTCTCGTTGCTGGAGTCTGCTGCATGTTGGCTTAGTGTTCCGGCGTTATCATCCCTATTTTTCTTCCTTCTCTCCAGGCGACAGATTTGTATGCCCCCGGGCACTAGCGTTTCTTCTTTTTCAACTGCTAACTATTCGCTTAACACATTTTCTGCGAAGTGACCCACCGGTGGGTCACTCAGGTTAGGTTCTGTAATTTTTTTTAAAGCTTTCTAGGGACTATGTGTACAAAGTAAAGATTTAC
>VCRD01000498.1:15490-104032 GCA_006783055.1 Trinorchestia longiramus
GATAACAAAGGGGCCGAATTACCATATAATAGCCATTTTTCCCCGTAATTAACCTTCTTTTCCTACACGGCCATGTCATCGGTAGGTAAGATATAGAATGAAAGTTTTGTATGTATTCATAAAATATATTCAGGTTCTCATAATACCACGGGTAGAACAGAAAAATGTATTTTATTTCATAGATCCTTAATTTTATCACTTTAAAGCCGTGGAATTTTCACAGCTACTATCTAGGCCATGTTATCGGTAGATAAGATACAGAATGGATGTTCTGTCTATATTCATGTAAAACACAATTTGTTGCAAGTCTTCAATACATTCGTTATTACAATAATTTCAAATTAGTCAAATTTAAATCTTGCAATTTCCACGGGAACTATCGGGTATTTAATAAACATTTATTTAATCGAGAACAAAACTCGACGATGTACGGCGAGAAGTGGCTACGGTTGATGTGATAGTGGGACAAGACGCTTATCATATTAAAATTCGAAGCCTTTACTAGAACATTTGTCATTTCCCCCGAGGAATTTTAAATTTTGACTTGTATCCCGTGACTAGATTATTAATATCTCCCGTGAGCCAGTTTCGTATCCATCGAAAATAGTGGCTTCGTATTCCATGTACCTTCACTTTGACCACTAGTCTTTGATGGGGAACTTTATCGAAAGCTTTCTGAAAGCCGAGGTATACAAGGTCTATGGCTTTCGTACATTTGTATATGCCGTTAAATTCTCCAAAAATGTCGAGGAGGTTTGTTAGGCAACTCCGTTTTTCCCTGAATCAATGCAGGGTGTCAGTAACCAGATTTTGGGTTTGGAGATGTTTTATTATATGACCTTGGAATAATCTTTCCATTGTTTTACTGATGACAAATGTGAGACTGATTGGGCGATAGTGATTCAGTGCTTGTTTATTCCCCTTCCTGAAAATAGGAACTAAATTTGCCTGCTTCCAATCCGCCGAGACGATCCCAGTTTCAAGCAATCGATTGAAGATGTTTGTCATGGATTCGCTAAGTACTTTAACATGCATAATTTCCTATAAGTCGTGCGACTAAGTCGAGCAGTTACACATACTTACATACATGCATCACAAGTACGAGGGCACGAATGTTTCGGAAGTCACGACCACGTAAATTAATAGGACAGTAAATCTTTACCAACAATATGTAGTAGGGTAAGTAAAGTTTCATCCAACTTTCTATATTCAAAGTTGTGTAAATTTTAACTGTCTTCATAGGTAAATAATTACGTAGAATTATTAAACTAACATCAAATAAAATCAAAGAAATAAAATATTGCCCTGACAAAAACTTTATAGAAAGTTATTTTGTAGAGTGCTGTAATTATGATTAAATCTGCTTATTATCAGCGAATGAATGTAAAGCTAACTATCCTTCATTCCACCAAAGCGAGAACTGAGAGCACTTTTTCCACTACGCAAAATAAGTACGCAAGAATGATATAAAAATTAGAGTTAGATTCCATCTCACAAGGAATGAACAATAGGTGCTGTTTTTATGCAAAAATTGAGCTCTAGAGGCGCTCATTGAACGTCGTCAAAAGAGCTATCTGCACCGCCAGATGTGACGACCTGTCTGCTTTGTGAAGGGAATATACCAGTAATAAAGGATCAAAAACTCACCCAATGAAGAAGCTGCCGCTGGCTACACGCACAGCCTCACACCGACTCCCGGTCTGCTTTCTGAAACAGGGGGAAAGCCAACGTAAATTTTTGGTTTCATTGAGTTCAAACATTGATAACAATTGAACCGTCATTCAATATACTAATTGAATCATATATTATTTCAAAAAAGAACTTAGTTTTTTTTAAATGATCCCAAATTATTCCTTATTCCTACAGGAACTGCTGTCTACTCGAAAACTCCTCCAAAAAACTAAATATGAGAAAAGGAAATAAAAATAAACAGCTAGTAATAAACTTAGAGGGATTAAAATAGACTTACATGCAATCAATTAAGTCGAAAGCGACGATGCACCCATTGACAATTGTATAAATTAATAGTTTAGTTCAAGAATAGCTTTTTTAGACAAACATCCGAACTACAAAATACACAACGTAGATAAGAAAATCAATTATGATTCCACGCCACAAAGAAACTCATGAAACTCTCAGCTAAACAGGTTATGAAAGAAGTATATCAATAATGGATCAACTCTGTAGGAAATTAATATATTTCCCGTTCAAAAAACTACGAACGAAGTGGTCTAATTGTTTCTAATTGTCATGAGGTGCGTCGATATAATTTCATATAATAAAACACTATTACGTAGGTCATGCAAGTCGTAAGGGGGTGTCTTGTGTGCTGGGTTCCTCAAGTAGCCCCAAGACACAAAAATCAATCCTGAATAAATCAAAAACCCTGAAGGTATTAGAAAACAATTAATGTGTCAAAACTATCTCGAGAATAACGGCAGTCACAGCTGATAAATAAAAAAGAATAGAATAGACAACAGAAATACATACTTTCTGAATAAATAAACTATTATGGTCAATGAGTGATATCTTCTTGTTTCTCCATAACTTAAGACGCAGGGTTAACGTAAGAATGGAAATTAGCTGCTAATGCAAGCGAGTCTCAACCTCGCGTAAGTAGAAAAATCTTGTCCTCACCTCAGATACAATTGTGTCTCAAACAATTAAAGTATCACAAAATGCTTACATTTGCTAATAAATAACAAAATTTTGCAATAAATGGGACTAAATTTATTTTTATGTACGTGATAATTTACGAGTGGCATATATTACAAAATTGTGTATCATTTTTTAGACCCACCCTCTATAGAAATTACCATTATTTGATTCCTGCAGTAGAATAGAATAGAACGGAATGAGGCATTAGGAACGAGCCTTTTGGCCCATTCTAGGGTCGATATTGTAGTATTGTCACGAACCTATACTAAAATAGCGTCAAATAATGAAATCATCTCTAAAAATGGATGTGACGAATAGCCCTGAGCTGCATTGTGCAAGCACCGCACATTTGAGAAGCGTCAGTCCAGTTGAGGTTTACAGGAAAATGTGGCCTGTATGACGTGGCCTTCCCTCACCCCACACAGCGCGATGTGGTGACCGCAGCACCACCTCAACCTTCTTTTGTTCCTGCCTGCTTTAACTGCAGAGGTATTCTAGCGTGCCCTTTTAAAACCATAACGTAAAAAATTAAACGAATACAGTAATGATACACAGATTAGATTAACCGAACTCAGGTTCAGTCTGATGATTCTTTCTTTCATTGTGACATTGTTTAGTAGTTCATTGTAGCCTAAGCTTCTTAGGTCTCAACGACTGGTCTGCAAGCTGCTGAAGATAGTTTTTTTTCAATTTCGGTAGCTGACTGTTACCAACTTGGTATGAATGATCGTCAACAGAGAAAAATATTATACTGAACAATATGTAATAAAGCTACACATCCTTAACAAAATATAACAATTTGTTCACACACTTTTTTATTCATTTTGGATGTATCCTTCTATTCCTCTGCTTAAAATGATCACAATCATCTCCTTCGAAAGATATATGAAAGAAAAAGTGGGATGCTTTAATTGACTAACTCCAAACTCGAGCAAATTGTTCTGTTTGAGTGCCTTTGAATTTCTGATAATCAGTTAATGAAAATTGTGTCTTGGCAAATGATAGGGCCATTATTGGCCCTATTTTCGTTTCATTTTAATGAAGTCTGCATGGAAAGACTTGAGAAGGAAATAAAAAAGAAAATCTTTCAAGTAACGCTGATATTTAAACTAAATTCTATGATTCAGATAAATGAAGTGATTACAATGATCAACCTCATTAAATAGTAAATTGGAAGAATCATTCAAAGAAAAAGCTGGAGAACCGTTCAAACAAAGGACCTTTACATCCATTAAACGTCTCTTTCAATCTCTGAGATGGCAACTGTGATGTAAGAGCACTCAAGATTGATGAACACTGCAACGAAAAACCTCATCCATTACGGTCATTTGAGGCCATGAAGTAACTGCATTCATTAGCACGACAGAAGAACCAAGTGGAAAGAAGTACACGCGTCCTTCGTCTCCGCTGTCACTGAAGTAATTAGAGACCTCCCCGCCGGAAAGCTAACTATTAACACATCTAAAAGACATGGCTCAAAGTTCACGAGGTGCATAAGCGGGCCGTACTTAACAGACAGTCTCATGAACACATGGCTGAAATCCGTACTGGCGGAACAATCCGAATGATGGTGATAACCTCAACCGAACTCAATAAACACGCCAAGAGGAAATTTAGTTGCCAGTAAACCCTGTTACATTCTTACCGCAATATTATTCGCCAATTTCCTGCAAAAATCAATGAGCAATTAATCTAATTCTAGTTCAAAATATTCGCAGAAAATTTGATTAGACTGCTGAAATTTCCGTGAATGCGACCACGACGCAAACTTTACACAAAATATACATGCAACAATCACTATTATAACGAAATTGTACTGGATATTTCCTAGCACTGAGATAAAACGGCAGTTGTCCAACAAAATCACAGAGCAAAACTCTGCTTCATCATTGTTGTATCTAATATTCCCCAGCCCTCAAAATTCTATATTCAATTCGGCATGCGACGCACATTTCTACACTATTACACTAACATCCAAAGTTCTCTTTGCTCCAGCCATTCACCTGCCTAAATTTACGACCTTGCAACTTTGCTTTGTCATTATCCATACATGTTTATACTACACAGTTCAAATAATACTTCTCAAGTGCCTCATATTCAGCCCTTTTATTCCTCACATCTGTACCTTCTGAGTTTCCATTTTCCATATCATACAAAGACGTCAGAACTATTGCATTCTCACGTGCACTTTTCTTTGTAGATATTTTCATCTGAAGTATTTCACTGATCAGTACGTTTTCCAATCATTTCAAGCCCGTTTTTATTTCATGAATCAATTCTTCCGCTGCCGTATTAGTTGATGCGATATACGCAACCTCAACTATAATAAATATCTTATTTTTTCCACTATCTATACTTACAATCTTGTGAACATGCCGCCAATAATATCATTCCTGGATTACATCTTTAGTCTACTCTCACATTTACTCCTAATTTAGTATCCTAATTCACAGTAATGCTCCTATCGAACACCTATTAAAATAGAGAAAATGTTTAACGAGTTGAGTCAATTACACTTTTTAAAGCTAAAGTCCAAAGCAGGTTCTTGATAATGTTTTTTTTTCAAAGTAATAGTTATAACTTTCCTCACGTACGCCATTTTAAATTTGTTTGCTACCTAAATCAACTGAGTCACACGAAATGAGTCACGTTCTTAGATATCCAAAACATTCAATTTTAGGTCGAATACGCATGTTCAAAAAATAAAATGAGCCTAATTTTTTTTCTGTTGTGAAATAAACTTACTTCCCAGCATTATTAACATGCATGAGGCTCCTGGATGTTTGCGCTGCTGCCTTCGCACATCGACAGAGCGGGCGAACAGGAAGCGCAGTAATGATGTCTTCAGCGAAGAAATTACCCAAATGGAAATCGAAGAAAAAGCAACTTGGTTTCGATAATATGGGAGGGCGGAGTACCAGGAAGGCATGGAATTACAGCTTCACAAGAACGGGAGAAAGCTCCATCCAAGTCGGAAGAAAAACATTTTATTGGAAGAATGGATCTCGTTTTTGCCTTTATTATGATAGAGAATTCAGCCGACGAGAAAGTCAGAGACTGATGCAGAAATTGATAATAACCTCAGAAAAGTTTAAAAATGAAAGAAGACTCAATAAAAAATAGCAGTAAATTAACCCTCGAGCACACACACGGCCCTGAACACATCAATATGAAGACGTTGACTTTCAGTTTGGAATGGTACAATTGATTCCCTTCGTGTACGCTATTGCAGATTGAAAATCTAAGAACTAGCGTGTGGACTTAACCACGCACTAAACACGCTATTTTTTGCAAGTCATCACACCCAGAAACGAAATGAGCCTAAATCCCGGATGTCATGGCATGACATTATGATGATAGATCAAATGATAGATGATATCCGACAGCATCAGCACTTTTTAGTCTTTAGCCGTGTATAACACAATAGTCTGTCACATTTACCTGATAAAATCAAAATTTCTCAAGGGGATACGGATGGAGTTTAATATTTCATCCCAATAAGTCAGTATCGAATGTTCAACACCATCGGAATTATGAGACCTATCGAAGTACGTACTTCTTTGCAAGTGATATTGTACACTAACATGAAAAGGAACCATGCTGGTATACAATACTTATATACAGCGTGGTTACGCAGTTATAAGTATTTGAAAGAAAGGTAATTTTTTTGTGGTCCACCCTATATATACACTACTTTATGAAACTTTCATGTTCGTACATAGTTCTTAAGAAAGCCTAGTCGATAACAGCTCTCCAAAAGCAAGTTAAAGCACAGCCATATTTGAAAACAATGCATGGAACTAAATGTTCATGAATAATGCTTTGTTTGTACAAATATAAGTCAAGTTGCAAGGAATTATGCAAAATACCAGCCAGGATGTAACATCAAGAAGGTGCAGACATAGTGGCTGCTTACGGTGTTTCATCAAAATCTTACTATGATGATTAGATATTACTTGACCGGTTTCTAAAAGTTTCAGAATATTTTTCTAACGGATTTGCAACTCTTACCGCTCTTGCATTCATTTTGCCGTAGGCAAATGAGATGAAAAACACGGCAAAAATTAAATAAGAACGTTGTGTACTGTCACACTTTATCATTCTTCACGGTTAATGAACAAAACGCAAGCCCGCTTGAGGCACGTCAATTTTAAATGCCAAACCATAAAACGTTGTGCCCACATTACTTTTTATAAATGGAATATGACGTACAAATACTAGAACACATAATATTCGACAGTCCTTGGTTGAAGACAATAATGCGTCCCAATTCATATCACACACTGAAGGGATATGAACACTGGGCATGCATATATTCGCAAGTATGAAATCTAATTTTTAGCCCGTCATTTACTTTACAACTTATTTATTAGTGAACACTTGATTTCCGTACGTATTTTAATATCTATGCCAGCACACAAAAGTTGGGTCATATTTATGTACAAGCTACTCCCATCAGATAATGCTACTTACACTAGTAACGTATTATTAAAATACGAAAAAATTCAGATGGTAGAAATAGAAGTGGAAGCATAGAAATGAAAAATACAAAAATACTCGCACATAGAAATTCGTTTTTTAACGTTTCGCTGCACTCTAGTGAAACTTGAAGCGTTCAGTTTACACAGGATTATCGCTGGGTCAAATTGCAGATTTACAAGTTGGAAAAATTAGCGCAAGATAAACGATGTTAGAATGCCGAGACAAAGGTTGCAATTTCATTGAGTTTTGAAGGCTTTAATTGTTTCATTGTTCTGAGTGGATTTTAACACTGCATACATAACGATGTAAAATTGAATTACGTTACGTTATGTAATGTTTCACAATTATTAACGAGGTATTATGCATGCGAAATGTGAACAATTTGGAAGAAAATAATTTAATTCTCTCTAAATAAAGCGAGGATCAAGACAGAAATTTGCAAACAAGTCGAAGTAAAAAAGCAGCTAAATATCTTCTTTAAAATCAAAGTCAATACTTCTATGTATCACCTTCATTCAACTTCAACTAGCATGAAACTTGAAATGTAGCATACGGGCCTAACAACACAAGAGCCCTATCACGATTTGGTGATATTTACTGCGATATGAAAACATATTGTACTAACCTTTATTAAATTGGATTCTTTTACCTGAATAACTCTTTAATGAAATAAATCAACTACTGTCATTACTCTTAATCAATTGAATAATTCGAATACGATTATTTCACAACAAAATCAAAAGTGCCAGAAGGGCACCTAATCGTAGATACTTCATGTGTCCATAACACATTGTATGTACCTGCCCCTCCCTCGTTATTGGAACCCTGTCTCACACACAAGTAATATACACTATTTAGTCAATGAGGCGACGGACTTACAGCATGGACCATTAGTCTTGAAGTGAAGCACTTTTTATTCTACCTGAATATTCCTCCAGATTTCGCACGACGCTCGAGAGCTCGCACGTACTCGTACTTCACCCATATACCACTGCGCAGTACACACGCGTAACACAAGTCTTTATTAATCGATAGCTCAGTTATTGTTCATCATTTATGCATGAATGATGTGTATTTCTTACTATTATTGTAGCGCTGGGCCAAATCTAAATTATCAGTACCACATATCTCACCAGTAGAAGGATTCTGTTTACTAAATCTTGTACTTAATGTCACGTCTCACATCACTATTTAATATAAAATTTTAACTTTATCTTACCGAGGAAAGAAAACTGCTGAAATATATCAATGCAGGACGAATATTTCTTATTTCAGAAGATCATTTCCATGTGGCTCATATTGACAAGTGAACGTGATCAACGTTCGTCTTTTTCGTGAATAACAATTCTTTCCGCTAATAATTTTTTGTTATAAACGATCCTTGTCGAAAAACATAATTTTTCAATGGAGCAACCCACGAAGTTTATCGAATTACTACTAAAATTACATTTTTTATTTGAAATAACCTACAAATAACTCAATTTTTTCAGAGTACAGTGAACGCAAGAGCAGAAAACTGGCACGATTATTTCACATTAAAGGACAGACCTTTGCTCCATTGATACCTTAAAAATTAGTTCTCAACTATCAATAATAATACAGGACAATATTCCATCCCTGATATATTCTGGCTATATAGACAATACTTACAAAAACTATTCCAAGATTGAAGAAGCTAAGGATCAACTCCTGATCAGAAAAGCAGATGCTATAAAGAAAGCACTAGTGGCAGTAAAAAGAACGACAGGTCATGTATACATACACACGCGCAGCTTCATTCTCCGAGACACCAGACAGCAAGACGAGCTTCAAGGTAAGTAGAACATCGACTAATAGCAAGGAGACAATGAGGGGGCATCTTTCAGCGACCGCGCCAACATTATTTACCACACCCACAATAGTTCAGGGCGCAATGAATCGCTTCCATAAGCGGTATTGAGCACGACGAATTGTACTGATGCCAGATCGCTCACCGTGCCATCATGGTTATTGTGTACGAAAGAGGAAGCACTCAACATGAATAGAAATGTTTGGTATTTGAAGTACCACCCGTGTAGATAATGGCAGTAATTCGATGACAGAGACTGGCTCACAGAGCGTGGACGAGAGTGAGCGTGAGCATAACAGACGTATTGCATGAGGTCAACGCACGGTGAGGTCAGTGACAAACACTGAGCGAATAAACAAGATGGTAATGACATGTCAGTCAGGCGCGCCTACTGCAATGCATGACAATGAGCGTGCACACTGAAGGCAGTTACCAGTACCTCCAGCAGGTGAACTGATTTACAAAAACAAGAACAATGTGCGGCATGAAAGATAAAATCAAATAGACAACTTTTATGGAAGACTATAACTACGTCAGAACATAACATGATTGAAGACAATTGCATGCTTGTGAACTTGCATATACGGCATGCTGTTGTAAACTACATATCGAGGCAAAACATACCGCATTTAATTTTAGAAACCAGGGTCCACGCAAGCTGGAAACAAGCCGTAGCATGGGAGACACGAGGGTTATACACTGCACTGGCAGACAGAAAATAAACCGAGTCATGACAGACGGAGTCCTGCAAAGCATAAGAGGTCGGCCACCAATGGGGTGGCTGATTGATCAGAAGACATGGTGGCGGGAGAGCGGCCACTCGAAGACCATGTACGGGCAAGAACGCGTTAGAGAGCCAATTGTTACTGATGGTGGCTCTCTGATACCCTAACGAGTGTTCTTGTAAACACTCAACAGCTCCACATCAAAACTCTGTTAAGGAGAACCGAACCTAGAAAGTGAACCACCCGAGCTAAAGTAGCGATCAAGATTTGTGACAATAAAACGGAGATAAAATTTCACAACTGGTGTGGTAGTTGGGAGTGAAGTAGGCGATAATATGTGCGGAAGATATGACATAAATGCATGAAAGATCCAAGTATTGAACAATCAGCTAATTATAGTTCTAGGAGGGAAAACCGTAACGGAAAAGGTTTGTTCAATAGTACTAAAGTGTCAATGCCTGAATAAGCGAATATTTTAAAAAAGTTTCACATAAATTTCAGTCAAAAATGTAAAAAAATGTTCACAGCTCAACGTTGCACAATTATGAGCAATCGCTTCAATCATAAATTTCAAGAAACATTCCAGCATGTCGACCATGCACAATAGCTCGAGTCTGAGAACGGAAAAAATGTTCTAAAAATATACCTATAACAATTCATTCCAGCATAGAAAAGACAACCATGCGCCGACGTTAACTCTTTAACGTCGGCTTCAAGTTTGTAGGACTCTTACTTTCGTACTTCTACTGCCCTCGAAACCGCCCTTCCAGTATTATACTGCCGAGGACACAAACGATAATTTCAAAATAAATCGTAATTTATCGCCCTTTCAACGACTCAACAAACACGATAGTTTACACTGTCTAATGAGGTACACATATTAACTCCTAATATGCCTTAATTTTTCGTATACTTACATATATTGTCATTTCCAAGGTTACTTTCTCTATTTGACCCCTGATGTGTTGCGTTTGTTGTGCACATATCAAACTTATTAAAATAAACCACGGACTCATTAAAATAAATTACGAAAACCAAAATTAACTTCTAATAAAGCTCCTATGCATCGGTACAGTGTACTTTACACGGTTCCCAACCAATCATCTTTTATTGTGACTATGACGAGCGAATAGAAGCAACTTTATGTAATTAGACAGCCTGAGACTCAAGAAAGCAATAAACCAACAAGGTCAGAGATTCCGAAGCGTGGCCATCTCTTAACGCACGCATTTTTTCTCAAGTTTGTAAATATATTTTGAACAGTGTACCTATAGATGGTGAGCGATTACTATACTTTGAATATGGATATGTTCAACTGCTGGACAAGGGCTCAAGTCCACCAACATGTAACCTCTTTGTGATTAAACGAAGTCTCACTACCAGAATTAATTGTATACAAATTCATGTTCGGCTTACCTATAATAGAAACATGTTAATTTGATGATATCCGATGGAAAAAGTTTCGTACTTTGCAGTGAAGATATAATGCAAAATAGAGAGTATTCATTAAATTAAATATGTATCACAATTCATTCCTTCAATTTTTTACATTTTCAGTACACATTTCATGAAAGCACATCAGCGACAAACTTTCCATTTACGCCCAAGTGCGATGAGCATTATGTTACTCCAGCGATGCTGCAATTGTGACAACTTTTACTTGTGGCCTAAGAAAATGTCGTAGTGCTTTTGCCATCGTCGGACGCTAAGCGACTCCTATTTTATCTTCTGAACTTGAAATGTATTGATGATATTTATTTTTCCTACACGATAGTAGCCAAGGAAGTTCCCTTCCAAGACAAAACAGGGTAGTTTAAAAAAGCCGTTATAATTCTTGCCGAACTCCACAACACTTTCCTGCAACCGCTGTGCTGTGACTCAGCAATAAAGGAGGTAACCGACTGGTCTCTCAGCCCTGTATGAGTGTAGATGGCGGAGCATTGGAACGGTTTGCACAAACGGCCTAAGAAAAAAGTAATCGGTGTCTCATTAAAATGGAACGCCAGCGCTGGAATTTGTAACGCTTATAGAATTACCAGTCAATAGTCAATGTCACGAATATTTGCATTCAGAAAAATGTAATAAAACTAAATAAATTGACGTACAAATAATAAGTGCCATGAATATAGCATGTCATTGATATCTATCGCACTTCAAATGTGTCAGAATAGTTTCAGTATCATTGAAATCAAACTAAACAAACCAGTGTCTAGTTATTGACAACAATAGCATTATCAAACGTGCTTTTGATACAAAATAGTTTTATTAATAGCATACACAAGGCTTGAGTTCTTCATAGTACAGGTGATGAGGAATAAAACGACAATTTAAGCAATGTTTATTAATTTAAGCTAAAAGATATATGTTTGTATTTCCAGACCAAATAGTACATGGAACACCACAAGCATACAAGTTATTACAAAGCGTGTATTCCCTAAAACAATAGAGACCACAATCATTGCAATATTATTCGAGATAACCCAAAAGTTATTCAATAAAATATGCGTTATCGCACAACTAGAAAAATAATTTTGTTGAACAAAATTGCATGATGAACTCGCTATAAACTACATAAGTAGGGAAGTAATTACATACATCAGCCAGCATTTTAAATACACAAATGAAAGGCGTCTCACTTCTGCTAAGTGATGCCCCATAAACAAAGGATGGGTTCAGTGTGGAGGAGTGCGTGAGCGACCGCTGGCAAGCTGTTTTGATAAAGAAAGTCCACTAACGTGTGGGCGAGTAACTATAATGCTATTCTTACCGCAGCGATAAGTCAAACATTTAAAGTGTTGTTCCGAGACGGATCACGTATCATGGTGTATCACAAAAACATTACAAATTCACTTCAATGGGTTACGGTAAGACGAACTCAATCCTACTATTACGAACCTGAAATTATAAGAAATTCATAAGCCTTGAAATCAAGGCATTGCTGTTTCAGCAGGGAAAATGAATGAATCAGAAAATTACGTAGTGTTTGCTGTCAGCGTCAGATGCAGCTAAACAAACTATGTCGTGCAGCAATGATGCCCGCTGAGCCTCTACACACCAGGGAATTATAATACCACCAGTTTGGTCGACTGGTGAGCGAATCTGCTTGCGAGCGGAAAGACCCGGGTTCGAATCCCGCTGCCGACATGGTTGACGCGGCTAGAAATACGGCATGGGACTTGGGTAAAACAACCGAATAATTATCGAAGTAATTATCCGACCCAAGAATGGGCCAGAAGGTTCGTTCCTATAGCCTGATTCTATTCTAATTAAACAAGAGGCCTATGGATATGATGTTCTTTACCCCGGCCAAATGTTGTTGATGCATGCGACATAACAGCGTGCAGACTACACCTGGCTCTGTGACTACGAAAAACATGTGACTACGAAAAACCTGCATCACGACGCTAAGTGCAGTCAGTGGTGTCTTCCATGGTAAAGAGATGAAAATACCCTTTCTAAGGAATATTCTACTTTATCAATACTTAACTAAACCAAATAATAACATACGAGCTGTGATTTCACTTTTACAACGAGCAGACACATCGACATAAGCAGATGACCCAAGTCCAATTCAGATAGTTTCAAAATATATCAACTCCATCTTTAAAAATAATGAATTGCTTTAGTATGTCAAAGACACAGGGGAACTTCAGTCTTAGATGCACCATGAAAAGACTTCACCATGCACATCGATCTTAACCTTGATATTTCCCCTCTCATCTATAAATGAAATGTAATTTCCCATTTTAGTAGATTCAAATGTTAAAATAAGGAAAACATAGCTCTGCAATTATTAATTTCTTCAAATTTTTAAATTCCTTTATAATTTTGAATAGTATTCCAGCCTTCTTAGCCGTTAATTGTAACCCTTAATTCCAGCAATATACCATGATTTCAAATAAAAACCTTTTAATTATGGCGTGTTTAAGAAGAAATTACCCATCTCGGCCCGTCGAAGTACGTTACAAAGAGCCACGGAGTATACGAAGATATTCTTTACTCCTGAAATCGAAGTTACGCCCATAATTTCACAGAAGTGGTGGCAGCACAACCTGCTAGTCTGATCATACAGTATGTGGGCTTTCACTAGCCAACAGGCCACGAAACGAGCCACGTTACCTCGGAAAAATCACACGTGTATGTCAACATGTGATCAAAGTTCTCTGGCAAGCTACAAGTCAGTCTCTCAGGCTGCAACTGACAAGTGTTCATTATTTTTATCAAACTATTTCATCTACTTGCATCGCTTATATAAAATGTCTTGTGATTATGATTTATGTCCATGAAACTAATTTTCAATGTCTCTGGCGGTATTTGCTTACGTCGCCCAAGTTCCCTCAAAATTTCTCCGCTATGCAGTATTCGTACCGCTTTCTCATACTCCAGCATAATACAATGCTACAGCTTGCTGCTTTACTCTTTTTGTTTTCCCTTACTCTTATAATTATTACAACATTAGGCAGGCTAACTTTCCATTCTGTTTTCAATACAATTTACATATCCCAAGTAATGAAGCTCAGTGCAAAAAAATACAATAACATGAACAGACAATATACCTGACTGGAGTTTTCTGTCGTACATCTTAGGTTGCACACACTTGGAAAATCTTCAAAAAAACTCGAGCTGTAATAACTACCAAAGTCAATGGTTTATCTAAGACTGAGTGAAAAACTAGTTTGATATCTTTGTCTTGTAAGGGAAAAACTTGTTAAGCTAGATGAATTGAAGTATATGAACTAAGAGTATACCAACGAAGGAATCGAACGCCATTTGCTTAAACGAGTATATATTGATTCAATTGCGCAAGTCGATTAGGCTAATTTGGCATTGAAAAAATTTGCTTATGTGTCATCAGATGCGATAGGAATATTACCAAGGACCTTCACTAGGTTCTGATTCTGTGTCGAGACCTTACGCTTTCAAGTGGTCAAAACAAATGAGCCATTTAGTACACTAAATAGTTATCAAAATCAATTTCTATCCCCTCAACGTAGAGCAAATGTTCTCTTAACTTAACAGAAACACGAATGATACAACAATATTAAGCACGTTGACCTGAATGCTACTTGAGACACAAGAGCTACTGAACTTCCATGCACTACGCAGTCCCAGGCTCCGAAAACGATAGTTGTGTTGTGCACTGAGCGAGAAGGATCATGAATATGTGCATATTGTAAAAGAACGATAGTAAGTGAACAGATACGAGTAAGTGAACAGATACGAGTAAGTGAACTATTCAGGACATACTAAAGGACCGTGCATTTCACAGAGTATGCTCAAATGAAAGTAAATTCTTACAATTTAATAAGGAGGGAGCGCAAAACTCACTATTCAAGGAGTACAACCAAGTTCAATAATTGCACAAATATTAAAATTCTACATAAACGAGCTAAAAAACGGTAGGTAGAACAAAGTAAACATTTAGAGTGAACTCACAAGGCAGTTCGACAGAGAAGTTCACAAATATTCTTGAACCCTTTCACGGGCTACTGGTGATTGAAGGATATGACAAATATTTTTAATGAAAAGGTGCTACTAAAAATACGCACATCAGAATGAATTACAGAGCAAAGAAAACATTTGAGCATACTTTTTCTTCAAATTCATACGCTTCTTTAGAAAACAATATTTTCTTCATCAACATAGGAAAGAAAATAATTCTCCTAACTTAAAATAACATTCAAGCACAAAATGAAAAACACTCGCAACATATTAATTGTTCATCGTAAGTAATAACGGAAAGACGCAAAACCAACGTCAACACAAAACGAATATTTCAAATAGATAAGAAATCAGTGGATATACAAATCTATTCACCAGCTTGGTCGACTATCACCAGCTTGGTCGACATCACCAGCTTGGTCGACTGGTGAGCGAGTCTGCTTGCGAGCGGAAAGACCCGGGTTCGAATCCCGCTGCCGACATGGTTGACGCGGCTAGAAATACGGCATGGGACTTGGGTAAACAACCGAATAATTATCGAAGTAATTATCCGACCCAAGAATGGGCCAGATGGTTCGTTCCTATAGCCTCATTCTATTCTATTCTATTCTATTCTATTACGAGAGAACATGAGAACAGACCTGAAGCCTCGTGTCAGAGGCTGTACGAGAAATTCAATGTGCTGATGACTCACATGATCACTGCAGCTCATTTCAAGCAAAGAGGCTTCAGAAGCGAGCAAATATTTCATAAAAGACGCAATGAATTACAAGGCATTATGCAGCGTGAAGTGAAATTGTGCATGTAATAAGTCTCCATGCAGATACCAATATGTGAAGGTACAACAAAACGTAAAAAAATGTACGTTTGTAGAAACAATCGTGGTGCATGAAACATACAATTCAAAGGTGAGACGCGTACCGTCGTAATTCATTGAGATTGTAAACAATTAAATGTTACTAGAGTGTCAGGTCTTAGCCCTGAGGAACACAACACTTGTGCAGATAAGCACGAGAGGGCGGTGCAGGCCAGCCTGTCAGTGCATGCCTTATACGGCTACAGTCTTATTTACGAGCTCTTCGAGTATTCTCTAAGAGTATTGTATTTTAATGGCCCGTTATTCTTCCACTTAGACGCACGCATAAAGAGATGGAGGAGGAAAATACAGCGGTTTGGCTTCATAATTTTCAAGCCCGTACTTAACAAAGGTTTTTATGGCAGAATACATTTGAATGAACTGTTGTCCTGTTACTCCCGCGTACAAGCTAGAACTAATTTTCGAAGCGATCGTTAATGTAAGAGAATATGATACGTGAGGCGATATTTTTTGTTTTGCGACTGCATGAAAGATTCTCCAACAGCAACACAAGCGTTGCTTGACTCTCAGACATGTGATGCACTAAAAGCCTTTCAGATGAGGGGAACCATAAGAACTTCACTTCAGTAGTGAATCAAGAAACACTAGCAGTTGAACTGCATTCACAGCATTGTAGAGGGCACAAAGTTTTTGACCCGTATCTGGGCAATATATTCTTTAACTAATTATTTCTAGAGAGAATAGGTGTTCAATGATCTGCTTTGTCAGTGTCTAGAGATAAACCACGGCAGCCTGCAATGCTTTTGCACTCAAGATCAGCGTTCTCTGATACGTTGTCGTGATAGGCAGGCCAGAAGACATAAACAACAGTAAGCTGAGCAGCCAAGTCACATACAGGAAAAACGTTTCAACAAATTCAGATTCCACATCAAACAATCACACACACAAATTTTCTTATATACAAGTGTTTTACAATGCCGAGTGCAACTGACGATAAATGACGTGATCTGGCCCCTGTAGGACACTTGGTATATGTCATACATGTTGTACCGCAGATAAGCTCTTGGATATTAAAAGTTCGCCAAAAGTATTGAGAACTAAACCTCCTAAAAACACTAACTTTAAATTAATATGTAAAAAACAGAGTGGTAAACGCGAAATGGCACGCAAAACATCAAAATAATAATGGATGCAAAACGTGATGCTTTGCAGACACTCTTGAAAGATGAAAAATATATTAACTCGCTAAAAATAAATCGTTATGATAGCAATTGTCAGTACTGCTAACGACATATCATTAAATTTGTGATGAATTCATTCAGGCAAGAGTTGCGCACAGGTTTGCTACGTAGAGTGAACGAGAACAAGAAATTGTCCCGTCCCCTCATGCCTGCCTTCACATGGCATATACCACGACGGATTACATTACAGCATGGCAGCTTGTCTCAGACACATGGAAAATTTTGTGCGAATCTTACTTTAAAGAAAACTTAACAGGAAATAATAAAAATTATTCCACACAACGAATTCCTATACGCATGAATACAATACTCTCCAAAAGTATACTAAGATTTGCGCCAAATATTTTATTCTTCTTTCTATAAAAAGTCCAACTCCATATTACAAAATTTATCGACATTAGATTATCAAACTGCCGTGAGAATTAGCTGCTAAGCCAGATTCAGCATTTCACTGAATTTATAAATGTAAGGCGATCATAATTAGTTTATGCCAAAGCTTATTGTAAATGAAAAACTATTTCTGTGAAACCTATCTTGGACAAACATCGTTTTTTCCGTACCCTTATATTTGACCTCATCAAAGTTAATGAGACTAACATTTCAAAATTGCTGCAAAATTCAAACATCAACTAAAAGTTTACGCCAGAATTAATGACTTATTTTTTCTATGTTTTAATCACATCATCATCGATTTTGAAATAGACGTCCACCTTCAAATGAACCAATCAAAAAAAGGATCATGGCAATACTCTTAAACATATCAGCTAATCGAAACACACTCTGCCAATCTATTTAGATGTATTTTTGAATAAGTGAACTGAACAGCGTCGGCTACCTCAACTAATTGAAGGTCAAGAGGATGTTACCCCGCAACGCTACTGATTTGAAAATTACGCACCTACTTTAATGCTGCTTCAAATTTAAGAACGTAGGAAAAGTTAAATAACCGCATAGACACAATAACACGTCAAAGGAGATACTTTCATAGGAAAATAAAAAAAGGGAAAATTTTCAGAACAATTTAGAGCGAAATCTTTAAATAAACATTTCAGCAAACCACCGCGTAATTCCACAATGATAAGCATCGCTCTGGAAGCTCTATCTCCCAGGCTGTTTACTGTGATCTTGGGGGCAAAATTTAGACAGGAAATTGGAATTTATACAGCTGGCACAGGAATGCTCTGGAGACTACACACTCAAAGTTAATGCAATTAGTGATTGTCGTCCGACAGAGCGTTGTTAACAAATGCCACCGCTTGTTTATTCGATGCATATTCATCGTAATTTGCAACTCTTTGATTCGGCAAGGAATATTTTACCATTTAAAGTCGAACATATTCTGTTATATCGATTTTAAAATAATAACTGCAATGCCACAAATTAATGATTTATCAGTTGTTGAATTTGTGACAAGTTAAAGTTCCGTATAGGCTACACATTATCAGTATTGACATCACTCTAGGAAAGAGTACGATGTCAGTCATAATTTTATAACCAGTTCATCATTAATTAAAATTTACCAATTAAAGTACGAAAACAATTCGTTGGAAAACTCTTGGTGGTGTGGATACAACCTGGAATCACGTCAAGAAATAAATGTGAAACAGAGTTGTATTAATGCTCACACACAAATAGTTTTAGTGCAGCTCTAAATGAACTTCAACCATGTAACATTTAACGTTACTCTAGTACTGGAACAAACACCGATACATTTTAACTTGACAAGAAGTAATTAGGAAAGTTTGCCCTTTGTATTTAACCATTTAAAAACTATTTATCATATTTTTTGATTGTATATTATGAATGAAAAGTTGCTAATTACTCATTTTGCATGTAAATAAACACAGTTCCTTGATAATAGTAAATCAAAACACACGGTTTCGGTTACAACCCTCAGCCTACTCGAGGCTGAGCTTTGCGCAGGGATTTTTAAACTACTCGTATTGTAGGGTGCGGCGCATAACTTCCTTTCTTTCAAAGCAAAGTGATTTGAAAAAAGGAAGTTATGTTGCCGCACTCTCTTCTCTAGTCTATCATCTGTTCTTAAATAAAATCATGTCACTATCTGCTTTTAAAAAGTTCTAAAGTAATTTACTCCTCGTCTGGCCCCACAGATTACTGTACTTTATCATCACTGTTCATTTTGAAAGGAAAGCATGTTTTGAATGGAACTCAGTATGTTCTCCCGTAACAATTGGTTCAAAGGTTAATATCCATAATCTTATTATTCTCATTTTATTCATGACAGCTCTTGAAAACAGCATGTATTCTCATTCATAATAGTTTTTTGCATACCATCGATGTTTCTTCGTCCGCTAAAAGAAGTTATGTGGTCGTAAAGGTTTATTTGATTGTTTCTTTGTTCAATAGGGCGAAATGATTAACCTGAAAAAAATTAATTCCTTCTCGCTCATGAAAAACGAATGTAAAACGTCGAACTTGAACAAAATTCAGTCTTTAACACTCCTGGCATGAAAGAACTCGACAATTTTTTCCTAACGCATCATGAGACGCACTATTGTTGTAAAAAAGAAACTTTTATGGATATGGTACGCATCTTTGAAGTAACGCAACATTAACATTTAAAAGAATATAGATGGAAAACGTACGATAACAATCAAAATCCCAAGTTAAGAGAAGTAATGCATCAGCAAATTGAGTAAAGTACAGTTATTTGTAGAGCAGAGTCAGCAAAAATTTAGTCCAGAGCCTCATACGAGCTAGAAAAGACAATTTGCGTTCACTCTCAGGTGGTAAGCGATGACCTGACACATCTGTCAGATCAAACTCGAACTGATCACTTGTTTTATCGACCACTGAGAGCGGCAATCCTGCAACAACAGACGATTCCCGGATCAATATCTTACGAAGGAAGACAGAACAGTTCCCAGTTAATAACTGAGATTTTACTGCAATATGATTTTTGACAGAACTGAGAAACGATGATATTCAATTCTATAAAGCTGCCGTTCAAAAATACTGGAGGTACTGATTGCTCAGACCAATCGTGCAGAAATAACTGTAATTTCGTACCTAATAAGAATCACGTGGCAGATGACATACGATATACTCTATTTCTAAATTAGGCCCTTGTATACATATCAGAAGCGTAGATCCCAACAGCATGTAACATCTCCAACAATTTCAACTTGGCTCTATTCTAAGTGAAGCCATATTTAACTTGCACTTCGAATACAACAACAAAACGAAAAAATTATTATCCATTCAAGCAGGTAGAGGAGAGATAGAGGTACAAACTCTCTATCAAAATATTACTGCTCACGCATTTGCAAAACATCTCAAGTATATTTTGGATTCAATAAAAACGATCATATTTTGTAAGTAAATATCATGTTACAAACAATCCTCAGAAGTTCAAGCATATTATTTAATCAAAAAATATCAAGCTGAATTACTTATCAAAAAATCAGTGGATTCGAAATTAAAAGACGACAATTTTCTGTGCACTACCTCGTCGTAGTGCAGCTTCAGCTCACATGCAATTGACGCAAAACACACTAACTCGGAATGAGCAAGATGCCGGAGAGGTGTTCACGGTATCCGAGGAGGACATTAACTTCAATAATGGACTTATAATGCAGCCAACAAGAGAGCATTGTTGTGCAGTCAAGTGCCGTGACTCAGCACGAGGTTTGGAGGTAAAAATGAGCACACAGAACCGAATTCTGGTCGACTTTAAAACAGAGAACAAACAGACGGTAACAAACACGGGTATGGCAGATTTCTTGTACAATACCATGCTAAGTTTTATTTGCCTGCTAAGCAGATGTGTAGAATTAATTTAAAAAAACTGATAGCTGAAAGAATTGAATGAATCATTTTTGGGGGAAATCTATTAATAACGTTGAGATCAAACCTAGAATTTTCGGAACCAAGAAAATTGCATGAATAAGTATCTTCACTCTTGTAATACGAGTAGAAATGCTTCTAATAGTGAATTAAATTATTACCGACGTCATGATCTTGTAATAAAGAAGTTATTTGAGCATATTAGTTAACGAAGCACATTAAAGTGCGTAATACAATCGTGGTAATAGAATACTACAGCATCTGAGAATGGTTCGTAAAAGAAGCAATCAACATTTGGGTGTGTGTTTGTAGAAGAAGCAATCAATTGTTTTCATCTGTGTTTGTACATGGAGCAATTAGTTGTATGGATGTATTTGTACATGAAGCAATAAATGACATGAGTGCTTGTACATGGAGCAAATTAAAACAATCCATTGTATTGATGTGTTTACACATGAAGGAAAGTGAAGTAATCAATTGTATGGAGGTATGTACGTCTGCGCATGAAGCAGTAAATGGAGTGATGTGTGTTCGTTGCTCCACGACGCTCACACCAAGGCGCGTACGCCCTAAGTGCCGGACAGCTGTATTTAACTTAACTAAAATTTCACTGGACCACTTTAAGAAGAATGGGGACAATTCTGGTACACTACAAATGACTTTGGTTGTAGAAGCAGCAGCACATTTGAGCTCTACTGACGAACGAGTCAGCGCTGCATCGCGACACAGAGAAGCCAAGCTAAACCCTAAGTAGGTCAACAAGACATTTTATATTGAAGGCCCACTTTCGAATAACATGATGAAAATTTACCCCACAATAACTATTTTATTGTTGTCGCCTCCTCTCTCCATATTCTCGGAAATAATTTTTACACATCATGTTAAACCAGAAAGTATCCCACTATATAATAATAACCAACTTGTTACTTGCTTGCTTGGTCCGTCTCTCTGTCACGTTCTTAAGGATTTAGAGAGAAGGAAATTCGTCTACGAATAACATGATGAGATACCATGAAATTTCATCCCTAAATTACGATGGCAAATATGTATGGTTTCTGGAATATATATTCGAAAGTCAACATACTGTATTAGAGCTCTTGATCCTGTCGTACATAAACTATTTCGCGTATTTTTTCAGCTGAATTTCTTCGTAGCTGTTGAAACTTTGAGCGGAGTAGAGGCCAAATATTCGGAGTACAGGCCTCTGGTTTAATAATAAACAGTTTGTTGCTTGCTTGCTTGCTTGGTCCGTCTCTCTGTCACGCTCTTCAGGAGTTAGATAGAAGGAAATTCGGTAGGGTATACAGGTATTGTAAGCGTTGTATTGTGGATACCAAAGACACAGTCTGCAGTGTGGAAACTCCTTCAATATGGAAACTCCTTTACAAAGCCCGCGTTCGCTGGCAAATGAAATGAAATAATTCAGTAAGAACACGTGAATTTTCACGTGTGGGTCTACTAGAGAGAATATAGCGCCTGAACTGAAATTTTCTACAGCTATATAGGTGGATATGATATAACTAGTAGGCCAACAGGGATCATATTAATACTAGTAGGTCCACACGTGAGAATTCACGTGTTTTACTAAATTATTTCATTTTATTTCCCAGTGGACGCGAGATTTGGAAGGAGTTTCCATATTGAAGGAGTTTCCACACTGCAGACTGTGTCTTTGGCATCCACAATACAACGCTTACACTACATGTATACCCTACCTAATTTCCTTCTATCAAACTCCTTAAGAGCGTGACAGAGAGATGGACTAACCAAGCAAGTAACAAACTGTGTATTATTAAACCAGGGGCCTGTACTCCGAATATTTGGCCTCTACTCCGCCCAAAGTTTCAACAGCTACGAAGAAATTCAGCTGAAAAAATATGCGAAATAGCTTACGTACGACAGGATCAAAAGCTCTAATATAGTATTTTGACTTTCGAATATGTATATTCCAGAAACTATATTTGCCATCGTAATTTAGGGATGAAATTTCATGGTGTCTCATCTTGTTATTCGTAGACGAATTTCCTCCTATCTAAATCCTTAAGAGCATAACAGAGAGACGGACCAAGCAAGCAAGAAGTTGGGTATTATTATATAGTGGGATAAATAAAAACAACATCCAAGAGAGGTTGAGTTTTATTGATACTGGTGAACAATAAGACAACTGCATGAAGAAAAAAATAACTAACAATTTTGATTCAATTGCAAAAGAGAATAATAAATTAATTAGTATTGAAAATTCAGTGGACATAGCAATCAAAGTTTCCTGGAAACCAGACTGTCACGAAGTCGTAGCAAACGTGACGTTGCACAAGTTGCATTTTCTGGAGCAATTTGGGACGGCGCCGCGGTCACCTCCTAATGAAGCGGAAGGGTCAATTGCCTCCAGCAACAGCAAATACAAAATATATTGTGGTATAATACGTACGTACTAGCAGGATTAATTTGCACCATTGAGACAAAATGGCAGGCAATAATCGTGACGATGGCCTACGCAAACTAGTGTCACCACAATGTTCTGTGGAACAACAGGAGAACAGTTGCTGTGTGCGTTGAAGTCTCCATACATCCTTTGCATTACGTATTTGTAGGCTTTACACTACTTCCATGACTTTGAAGTTAATACATTTTACTTTATTGTGCCTTAGTCTGATAAATACTTTCAATACAGTGTTAAAAAGAAGGGAAGAAACTTTAACGCAAGAAGCCGCCAGTTTTTTCTTTCCAATAAAATCTAGTACCAATTATACTGCAAGTGCATTATTTGAAAATGAAATTACCACTATGGCCTTCTTAAACTAATGCAAACTACTGCAATGGAAAAAATATAGAAGACACACCACGACAGACAATTGTAACTTGTATTCCGAAAAGTATTGTACAAGAAATCAACAAAATCAACTTCAAAATTCACAAAAAAATCCCTTTCTTGAACAAATGTATAGTTATGGCACAAATACGATCTGTGCTTCTTGTGAAGTCGACTCGAGTGAACAATTTTCCAAATTAAGTTTGGTTATTTTTCCCTGTTTCTGAAGGATGGTCAAGTTCAACACAATCCCTAGACCTTCACTTGCATAAACCTGACATGGGGAGCAGGTCGCTAATGCCTTGTACTGTGGCTCTTGTTTTCATTAAATACAATGTGGAGGTCAACAATACCGTTTACATGAATATTCATACTAAAAACATATCCTTAGCGTAAGAAACTTTCGGTGTAATGTAAATACACTTTCACTCGAGATCGTGTTCTCTCACGCGACAAATGTGACCCGAAAGTGATACCAGAACAAGGGAAACTTTCGGATCCAGGAATCATTAGCATCACACAGCCTGTTTTGAAGTTTATCATAAATCAGCATCAAAACACTGCGGAAGATGAGATTGTATCGTCTGGCTTAGCTTTTCTTTTTCCAATTATTACAAAATACCGGAGCACTCTAAAAGGGACACGAAAAATCTGAGAGATCACTGAAAAATGAACTACTGGTGAAAACCATTAAATAACTTCAAAGCGGTAAATTATCGCTACTATCTTGGCTAAAAAATGTTAAATAAGCAGCAAGAGTTGCATACACTTCAGCGATTATGTAACCCAAACTAAAGATATAATAACAATGCAACTCATGAAGCTGTCATACATAGTGTTGACAAAAGAGCCTGATACTTCCAGCGAAGGCAACATCAAGACTTAATACTTGAATAAGGGTCAAGTATTAAGATATCAAAATGATCGAATGTTTTCATAAAAGCTCAAACTTGTCATAACAACTACATCAACAAACTGCAATAAAGTTCGTTTAGATTCGTTACTGAGAGTGTAACTTGCATCTGTTTATGACGATCATCAGAAAGCTTAAAAAGGAAAGGTAAGAGTATTTTGTGATCCAAGGCGAAAACTTTAATGCACGAGACGTCCTAGCAATTAATAGACACCAATTAATGTTTACAAGCAGAATTATAATGTAATAAATATCAAACCGAGGAATTGGAAATTCTAAGAAGCTGAAAAAGAGAAAATATCGTCTAAAGTACCAATGTATTACTTTCAGAAATTCAAGGGAAAAAATGGGAGCTGAAAAATTGGTTGGTGATCAGAAGCTCCAGGAAGAAATAGAAAGATGAAAGCAACGCAGACAATAGCCCCTAACGAGAGCAAGCTGCAGAAGCATCACTGGGGACCACAATTAAACCTTCTTCTATAAGGAGCCACTCAACTCCACCTAACGAGCCCGTCCTCTCATAAGAAAGTTCACGACCAGAACTGTCTTAGAAGCAAACATCAGGTGGTGGGTAACTAGTTGTCACTTAGGAAGAAAATTTAAATTTTAACTTTATTTAAATGCCCCATTGTGCACTCCGTAACAAATTCATGCATAACATCAAGTGTACATTGGGATCTTAGTAAATGAGAAGTAATAAACAAAAACGTGTGCAATTTTTATGCAAAACAGATGGCTTAATGAATCGTTAGCTTTAGAAGACACAACTCCATTGAAATGATCAATTTTGTTTCTATTGGAGCAAATTATCAAATGAATTAACAGAAGTCATAAAAGAATACTTACCACCTTAAAAAATGGTATACGTGCAGAGTGATACACTGCATAAAGCAAAGAGTGACATGTACTAAGCCATGTCCTAAAGCCTATAATATCTCATTTAATAATAAATACTTCCAGCACGCTTTTGTACCGCAAATATTGAAAAAACTTATTGAACTTCGTAGACAGTTGACTAGAATGTTAATGCTCCCGATACCTGAAATTCGCGCTTTCAGCGCTTGAGTAAAAGCAGGAAACAGAGTTTAGTAGGACAATATTTATGTTAAATTACTACTGTAATGAGAGTTCGTAAATTATGAATTCTCCAGACAACCAAGACCTGTGAGCTCAATCACACTACAAATGACTCGTTTAGATAATATGAAGGTTACATCAACTACTCTTCCCTCCTGAACAGCAAGATAAATTCAGTTTACTTAAGAAGAGACACTAAATAAGCCAAATCCTATAGGCTTTATAGTGAATAATTTATGGTACAAACATGTTGCAGCCTCAACATAATTTAGGAGCATGAGCCACCTAACTGATACTTTACCAATCATTGTTAGTGAGTCCTGACCCACTTGAGCTTCTCAAACCAAATTAAGACACTAATCTTCTACAGCAACATGGACTAACTTGTGTGGCATCACCACCACACACGCATGTGCGACCTAAACAAGTATAATGACTGCACACACACGTCACTTCCTCAAGCCAAGAGCTCAGCAACTGAAGGCTAACATATAAATGATCATCTAGGCACCACATAGTTATTCTATTAGCTCTAATAAAGAAGATAACAGCGTTAATCAATAAAGTAGAAGTAAAGATTTATTTAATATTAACGTAGAAACATGAGCTAGGATAGGAAATGTGCTAACATTATTAACAGATCAATATGTCTGTACCATTATCTGGAGTATTCATTCATCCACAATCTACTCATAAAACAAAGTATAGATATGAAGTTTTGTAATCACTGAGCCTTCTTAAGTACTTCACATAAATTCTAGTTGTTATTCAAATTATAAAGTGTTCAGATAGATCATAGTAGAAAATCGAGAAAAATTCAGTGGGAACTTACGATTCGAAAACACCAGCGCTAGAAAGTTAGGGGCTGCATGTGATTTAGGACGCTCGTATTTTACAGCTCGGTTATGCCTGAAATTTTCCAGTTTGCAGTAAGAGGCTGGCACCTCATTCACACTCCCACACCTGCCGCAACGCAGACCAATTTTGCGCTTACTACTTTTTTCAGGGCTGAGAAATGTTGCATAATTTCTGCTTTTTATTCGACGGCCTTTCATCAAAACCGAAGGTCTTATTTTAGCAGTAAAATTCATGAAGACTAGCTGACGTGCTTATAAATTATAGCTCACCGTAGAGTTAATGTTGTAGCTCTATCGTTATAAATTGCTCTCACGTGCCTGTAAAATGATCACAATTAAGCTTGGATGTTATACTGAATTGTTTTTTATCCTTGACATTCAATCAAGTTCAAAGTGTAACCTACAAGACACACGAAATTAATTGTAATAGAAGCATGTTTTGGTGCTTTACACCACCTTTTCATATACCGCCAACGTTCAGTCCAGAGATCGGATCGACGAATCGTTTGTCTTCAGTCGTGCTTGCGCGCTCGAACAACCAAATTAGAAAATAGTGAACACCAATAAACAAAGCGACAAATGCCGTAAAGTGACGAGATTCGTATGCCTGCGTACAGTACAGGTGATGAATTGCCCTATATTAATGAAAATGAGAGCAAAATAGAAAACAAAAAAAACATCGTGACGCGTCAGGAGCTAAGGGACACGTTACTGGAAACGATATAACGAAGGGATTTGAAAATAAATCGATAATTATAAACTAAATTAAACCTGACTTACAAGCGAAAAGAGAGAAGTAAAGAGGGCAGTGAGGAGAGAGGCAGAAAAGCACGTACAGTAGGCAGAGGGAGGGCTGGTCATGGTCGGATGAACCAGACACTCCCTTCATCACAGCATCAGGCATGTGGAGCACAACGGCCTTAGCTGTCCTGGTCATGCAACTCACTCTGGTGCACGTCATTGACACGGTTCTGCAGTGAACACGCACTGTTTTCCTGAGTAACACGAAAGGCGCAGGTCTGGTGTGGTAGAACAGAGCTATTTTGAAGGACTAGTAAGGCATAAAGCACGCGAGATCACTAATACTGCAAGTTACGACGCGCCAAGGTAAACAGGGTGTCTCAAAAAAATGTACTCACCCTTTAACCGTTGCTAACATGCTGTCTTCTTTGTGTTGCAGGTGTGAGGTTCGAACCTTTGCGAACATGATTCTTTAATCACATTTAATCATGTTCGCAAAGGTTCGAACCTCACACCTGCAACACAAAGAAGACAGCATGTTAGCAACGGTTAAAGAGTGAGTACATTTTTTTTGAGATACCCTGTATTAACGAATTGCTCTGCCCTCAAGGATTGATTCTTGACAGCATAAGCTACTACATGATCTGCACTAAACTCCCACAGTGCATACTTAGATTGATGAGGCAGCATCCCACACAAGCGAACAGCGATCATTGTGCACATTCATCAATAAATTTGTAAAATTTTCTTGACAAATGAATACATAAAATAAGAAGCAAGCTCTATCTCGCCTTTTTTTCTATAACGAAGCATTAATTGAAGTATATTAAGAGGCATATTTATGAACGTGTCGACTTCTCATCATTACCACCAGCTTGGTCGACTGGTGAGCGAATCTGCTTGCGAGCGGAAAGACCCGGGTTCGAATCCCGCTGCCGACATGGTTGACGCGGCTAGAAATACGGCATGGGACTTGGGTAAATAACCGAATAATTATCGAAGTAATTATCCGACCCAAGAATGGGCCAGAAGGTTCGTTCCTATAGCCTCATTCTATTCTATTCTATTCATACGTAGCAAAGACCTGATGTGTTCAGCATGGCTCGTGGTCTCACGCCCGACAGGCAGGCAAATACGCGTTGTTAGGTCAACCTCGCTTCACCTACACTCATCTGACTACATTTCGTCACGACTCGTCAAATGTTCGCATTCTATAACACGCAAGCTATTTTCTCACGCAAAATTTACCTAGTTCCCGACACTGGAAAAGGCGTAGCGTCTTCTCTGCAAGACGGGACACTTCACAACACGGTCAGCTCTCGGTCTTGTAGCACTCAGCGCGACTCAGACTTCTCATGTGACAGATTAATCTTCTCAGTTTGCACTCGCAACACATTGAAGGTATCAGGTTAAAGTATATCAATTTTCTTGCCAACAACTTCACTACATAGATTACACTATTATAGAAAAAAACTAATTTGAGGAAAGGGTCAGGGTACATATTTTAAAAGCGTGCTGCTCAGAATTGGCATACTATTTTTCCAAGAATTTAGGATAAAATTTATTAATGTTTACAGAAATCTATTGAAATAGACATCTCATTGGCAAATTTTAAAGTGCATATACATTGGACAATTTGATCATTAAATCTTACCGTCATTTTGTACAAAAAATGCGTATTAGTACACACTAATAAACAAATATAATTGTTAACTTTTAGCTTCTACTCTTGTTTGTCTATTGTTGAGTTAAATTAAACAGCGTCCGACGAAAATCGAATGAACGGTGATCTTATGGGATGAACATATAAGCTGAATCGTCACCATAACTAACTGAAGTCGATCCTATATTCTTAGGGACAAAAATATAGTGAATTTATGTATAGAAGCCATCGCATACATCTGGTGCAAGACCAAGCCATTCATGAGCACTACAACCGTCATGGTCATTCAATCACTCGCTCAATCACTCATCCAATCCATCAAATGCTCCTCCAAGTCGTTCACTGTCAATCAGAAACTTACTTAGTCATCCACTCACGAAGTCACTCACTCGCCCTCAGTCCTGTCTTGCATCCCTCGGCACGGTGCTCCCACTGAGACCCCGACCTGTCAATCCACTAAATGATCCTTGGTAGGCATGCTACCAGCTACATGAATTTCTTAGAAAGCTATACGTTATGAATAGAACGATAATCCTCCTTGGATTAAGGCACTCACCATCCAGTAACACTGAGTGAGGAGAGAATGAAATGATGACATACGAAACAAGTTAAAAATTTGATAAATGAAAACGAGTTGAAAACAAAATTCATGATGAGTGTTTACTAAAAACTTTTTCTTTACAGCGACGACTGTTGCTTTTTTCCCCTGGATTTGAACATTTCAAGCACTTGGAAAGTTTGGTCAATAAAACGAAAATACTGGAAAATAAAATATTTAACAGTGGACAAATGAAGACCACGGATTAGAAATCCTTGTTTTAGCGCCCTCATCTATTATTACCATACTTTACATTACATTAACTTTTCGCTGCACTAAACAACTTTCTCGCTTCACAGCGATTCATTTGTTCGTAGAGAAAATGCCAAGTTTCTTCATATGATGTACAAAAAATCAAACAAAATGTAATAAAACCAGAAATAAGTGACCTATTCGGGCTTAAGAAAGCGAGTTTATTGATTATTCTGCATCAGAAGCGAATACTCGATAGCTGTTTGTGCGAACGGAATGTAAACGACACCTCGTTCAAGTTTGATTATTGAGAGATATCTAACTCGAGAAAAACTTGACAGTGAACCGACCCATATTCTACCACAATCTTCAAGTGATTGATCTTCTACTCTCATCTTTTGTGTAATGGAGTGGATCGTCCCCCATTGAATTGTTCCAAGTAGTCTTTTTTCATTCCTATTATGCGCTTTTGAATACTTTTTATTTCAATTTCCTCAAGTAAATGCTAACGATGAACTATTTAACGGAACGTTCTCATGAAAATAATTAACATTTACTTTATTTTAAGTACAACGACTAGATTACCAAACGCTCTGTGAGCGTAAAACTCTAAGTTGTATAACTTAGTTATCACTGTTCCAAGCAAAATTATTGGAGTCTTATTACTTTGAAAGATCATCTCTGCATCAACCAGTTGAAGAGTATGTACAATCATTTCATACAGATAAAAATACAAGAGTTAGAAACAAATAGGAACGACGATACTCAGACGAGAGATCGATGCGTCAGCTCGCCCCGATATAAAAAAAAAGAAACTGGATGAGAATGACCTACTTAAGGTTAAAAGTAAGCCCACAACACGCTCTTCACACCCATGTTGTAGACCATGCAGTAGGTCTTCGTTGAAATGTACATGGAAATCTTGAATGACTCGAGGTTTCAAAACGAGAGTGGGACCTACCAACACACAACCAACATCGTTCGTAGTAGAGACGTACGCACGCAGAAAAACTATCTAATTGAAAGACCTCAACATCATTCTCTCCTCAAAAACACTGAACAAAAGGAAGAAATGACAAATAATTAACTCAATCTCCGAGTATACCCCAATGTGTCTGTCCGTTTCTAGAAACAAGAGAATATAGGACCGTATTTGCACGCGTATTTTCGGTGCTTGGCAACACCGCGTCTCAGACGTCAAGGCGCGGCAGGTCGCTTGCAAGTCACAAGCATGGCTACATAAACGTGCATGGGCGTATGCGACAACACATTTTTAAATCAATTACAGGACACGAGTTACTTACAAAGCCAGCTTTTAAAAGGACTTAAGATTACAACGTTCTTATGGTTAACTTGCAAACCAAAATCAGACTCTCTGTGTAGCCTGGGCACCGTACAAACACACTATGTCAGAAGTTGGGAACTACACTGAACGCAGCAAATTAAAAAAGCACAACTGATTGTTTTTGACATAATATTTAACAATTTTTCATTCCAGAGTTCAACCACTGATTTTTCCGTGTGGCGGTTCAATGAAAGACCCTAAATATTGTCGTAAAAGAGTCACGAAGCACAAATTTTATTTCCCATGTTAATGTAGCGGAACGTTAACAGCTTGAACAAACGAAAAAGAGAAACGATAAGATAGTAAAAATCAGAGGCGATCATGAAAGTAGTTGATGGCCCGGTACATCGGTCAGCGCCACGAGATATGTAGAAAAAGGTAGAGGAAATAGGAGACCCAACAATCAATCCCACGACAAACTCCTCCAACCAACATGATTGATTCCACGGCGAGTAATCAGGTATAACAATATAGAATGTTTTTTTAAAATCCACTGACGTGGACAAACACTATCAGTTTCTCTCACCTTCAACCTATTAGATCGCAGTTCAGATAACTTATTCGTACTAATGAAAAAAATTCAAAAAACAATTTGCACCCAATCTATTAGCCACATTGATACTATGTTCTTTAGGATTTTCACATGTTTCAGATAAATTCGAGTGTATATTATTCTGCTACACAAGTATTCAAGAAGTGAAAACTCGCTATAATCAATTTTAAAACTTTTTGAACACAAAGAGATGCTAGAGTGACAATAAAAAATCAATTACCCGCTCATTGACTGTTCAATCCAGCATAAGATGCAGTTACAATCACCCAAAATGACCCTGTCAAGCTTCTTTGTCTAACACAATAACACCCCACCGTCTACCATTGAACATACATGTAGCAGGGACGGTGGAGTGTCTTATAGGCTCTAGGCTCCTGCCATGACGCCCCGCCCACACGGTGCAGCTCAGGATGACGTCACACGAGCGCCAGCCATAACGCCTCGAAGTGAACAAACAATGAGCGGGCAATAAAAGCCTCAAAAAGGAGGCACCTCTTGGCTGGTGAAAGTGAGTGGGTGGCTCGGAGTGCTCGCTCAGACAAGGCCATCATAAGCCAGTAAATCATACACAGCACCACTTTCAGTCCTCCTAATAAATGCTGCTCAAGCTTAACTGAATAATATTTTCTGGAAGGACGGCGATCAATTACCACACTAAATGCCTAATGAAAAGAGACGAGGATGAAATGAGCGTTTTGTCAGAGCCCATTTGTCCTAGACAACGGTTTAGCATTAGTTGAATGGGATGAAGAGCACAAAAGTTTTAGAAGAGGGAAACTAAATGTAGACCTGACGATAAAAGACGAAATATGCCACAAAATTCGTCAAAAAAGCAATATATGAAATTAGTTTTAAAATAAGCGATAATTTAGAGCACGGCTGTTTAATGTAACGTACAAAAAACTTACTGAAAATAAGACATCAAAAATTGCATAAAAGAACACATGAAAATCGTAATCATTGATGTTACGTATCTCTCAATGAAAAATTATTTTTTCGGAAAAAATTCAATAAAAAACCATACCCACACATGAGCACAAACATGAAGCATGTGTGATCAATTTTCCATGCATTGGAACCAGGGCTAAGAAAACCATGGAGAAGGACGCGTGTGACCATTCAATACATTCAAAACGAAGAAAAATTATCAATGACATACTAATACAACAGGATAAGTTACTAAAAAACGAAGACAATTTTCAATGACCATGTTTCTGATGATTTCTTATTCCTCCTTCTGAGAAGTTATTTAAAGTTGTAGATACAAAAAAAATGGACGAATACAATACAACCACTGACTAAAAGCTATTTCAATAACATCAAAAATTGTCTCACCACTGTAGACGCACATTCAATGGAGTGATTTTTTAAACTCCAACTCAAGCCCTCCAATTAAAAAAATATTTTTATTTTATCCCTTTATTTGCATGTTTCCCCCTCTCAAAAAATATTGAATCAAAGCGAATTATTCCAGGAAGCCATCAAAGTGCTCTAAAAAGACCAACTGGGATGTTGAATATGTTTTCAGTTCATTTGGAGCACTTGTTTTCGAGGTAAAGCTGACAAAACGGCTCAATTAATGACCAGTATTATACTGAAATAAAAACTAAAGTTATTCCATGCTCGTTGAAGCAGAAATTCAGAAAACATACCCATAGAACTATAAATACTGCTTACATAAAAAACATAATAAACTAGTGAGGGTGCAAGGGGATTGACGAAAACAGTGAAGAAGATACATAATTGGGTAATGCTCCAAAAAACAGCAAAATTTAAAAATATTGCTGAAAGGTTTTCTAGGAACTGTCACCAACAATTTAAAAGAATTGGACATGATTTCTGATAAACTCTGACGATGAAAAATAGTTTCTTTGACTCGCGAACAGAATTGTTAAAGAATAATTCGCGAGTGAATTACGCTTCCTCTTCCGTTAGCCATCAATTTTAACGGGCAAAAATCCTTTCTCAGCTTATTCTTCAAGATAGAATTGAATTATAATAATGGCAGCCCAACATCAACGAACTCAACAGAATACCACAAATTCTTCAGTAATCTGAACAAATGGACTCTTCATTGTAAACGTGACTGCAAACATCGCAGTCAATACGCCACACAGCAAGTCATGCACCAGGCGCAAGATGACCAAACATTTTCCAATTTGCACCTAATGGAATCATGGAGATGGTAAGAGGGATTTGCAACGAGGTAGCTGATGTGCATGATTTCTTCATTGTGCGAGGTGACAGGGAATATCACAACACATTGTTCAATATTTGCAGAGCACACGAGAGCGTGAGGAGGCTAAGGGCACCTCAGGACTCTCAGTTTGCAGAGTTCGTGGCCAGTCCTGGGCAGCTCAAATCAAAGCCGCCTTTGTAACACAAGACAACAGTGATAGTAGCGACCGCTTTCAGCCTGCTCATCTAGCGAGTTGTCCGGTATAAGGGTAATGAGTCATGAATAAAGTATAATGCAATGAAAAAGACTCAGTACTGGAGGGCTCAAACATCCTTTACGAACCATAGCTCAAGAATAGCAGATATATTAGATCACCGAAATTAACGTCGCAAACGAAATAAATGCAAGAAAAAATCTACTACTCAAAAGGATATAAATAGCAATGAAATCTAGTTATGTAAACTTTGAGCTACTGAATTAAAATGCCACGAGAACTGGGTATGATGTGATCTTTATTAGTGTATAAAATTAGCGAAAAGTTCCGATGAGCACAGTTCGGCGTACGATATAAGCTTAACCTCCAGCAAAGACGATACGATCTATGTAACCCAATATCGCATGGATTGCCTTAGCCTCCGTCACAAGAGACGAGTTTAGAATCAAAGACTGTCGGTGTTTGCAGAAGTCAGTCATGCAATACCTGTTCACGTTTGATCTCTGACCAGCCGACGTTTCTCTTCGATTTCGCATGACTGGTGGGTCCTATGGTAAGCTCAGTACACAAGTAAAGTAACATTCAATAATTGAATATGAATTATATAAAACATGTTCAACCATAGCTGTAATGAAATCGAAGCGAGAACGTTGACAGTCTCTGAGAGCAACCCAGATCGCGCATTCACATTAAAGTGCTGCATTTCCACGTTCTTGAGCGACTGTGTGAAATACAAGCTCTTCCAAACATAGATCGACTTCGATTAGCAATGTGGACAATCTCGCCTCATCTCGAGGTTGATCAAACCCATTCTTGACTATGGACTTGAGGTAGATCATACATCAGGTAGATCATACGTCGTAGATCACACATGAAGTAGATCCTGAATCGTAGATCATACTCAGGGTAGATATTAAGTCCTAGAGCATACTTGAGGTAAACCTTGAGATATATTGTACGTAGTTACGAGGACACAAAATAATACTTCAATGTAAATTTAATGTTAATGAGGAAAAAAGTATAAGAGATTTTTTTTAAAAAAAGAGCTAGAAAACTTACATGTGTGACACTGAGAGAAGCATATTTGACGTTACTACGGCCAGAAAGAATGCATGAATTGGTAACATTACTCACACAATTCATTTAGGAGTACTGCTTAACAATGAAAATTTATTCTTTTACTTACATTTTAATAACAATATTTTTTTGCAATTCTTAGCGCGCATGTTACACGTTGCGTGCTGACTAATGTTACTAAGGCCTCCTCATGTGAAGAATAAATCAAAACGCTTGTAATAAAATCATGCTTTGTGGCAAAATCAAAGGCCATTCGAGGCCACAGACGCGTATCAAATTCTTGATTGTCATTTTTTTATATAAATTGGAACCTTGTCATTTTATCCTTTAAAATGGAACTGAAGCAGGTAAGCCTTCACATCCTCTGCAGGGAGGTACGCCATGTGGTAAGGAAATGAAAAATTAACAATATATTCTACGCTTTATAAAATCCTTGATATGTGCTAGTGTTTACTCATTATGTACGAAGAATAGATGTTAGTTGGAAGATATAAGTTACTCAAAGAAAGAGAGGCACCTAGGTCCCCTGTTAGCTGTTGATCGCATAAGCACGTTTGACCAATTACCTTAACTGACCGAGGGACTTGCATTTATTTCTGATTGACGGGTTCATAACATTAGCAAGTCTCACCACTTTTGTATTCTGTGAAGCTTAACTTGGCTACGCAGAATAAAATCTCTGCAATGAATTTGACACAGCACTCTGACACAATTTATGTCACCACAGAATCCAACCAAAAATAAAACAAAGTTATAGCCAAACCGAAATTTTTATTTATTGAGGAGTATTAAAATTATATGCAAGTAAAATGTGATAAGCCTCAGAAAAAGCACGATAAAACCATCATGCAATCAATAAATTATTCGACATCTCCGCCATTTTGATCAATTCGCCTTGTCCACTCAATAGTGATACGAGCCTGCTGTTTTGCCTAATGAACAATTAACCCTTTCGGTACCATGATGCAAATATCAGAACCTTTTCAACATATTTAACATCAAATTTTAAAAAAGATGCTTTGTGATGTTTTACGGTCACTGCATTGTCCTGATCAAACTGTAGCTTGCACTGCCCTACCAGCGTTTGCACAGACACACGTGTTGCTCTGCATCTTAATAGGCGAAAAATGACTGCGGCTACCAGAGATGCCGTCAGTACCGAAAGGGTTAATCAGAACCCTGAAAGCTCTTATGCTGCCACATTTGTTGGTTCGTCTGATGCATAAAAGTCATTCATTGAAATCCAGCCAATATGAGTCTATTGTTCTTCCAGTGCGTACAACTGTAACACGGACATTGCTTTCCTTCATCTACGTATGAGTGGAACAAACATTGATGTAACGTTTACGGACGGGACATACCTAACGCAAGCGAAAACAAATTATAATATAGATGGTGCAACATTTTTTCAAACAGTACACTCATTAGTAACGGATTTAAGCTGTCAAAAACACAAGTAACGAAAACGTTCATAAAGTAAACAGTTATTAGTTATGTTTATATGCATGGAGACTCGGATAACATCGAACTGAGTCCCAGTGTTTTACAGAAAGGATCGTTTGTAAAATAAATGAGCAAGCTTTAGATGAGTCCAAGTAGATTGGAGGGAGAACATTTAATCTGCATGCAGTTTAGAAGCCCAGATCGGAGGTCGGGTCGATCTGCATGCGAACAACAGGCATTTTCATTAGCCCAGACCCGGATAGAAGACAACGAAGGCATCAAGCTGTTGCTCGGCATAGATCGCTTACGATAAAGGGCTTGCTAATGGCAGGGAGCGCACAAAACAACTGCACTAGCAGCTCTTGAAATACCCGAATAAGAAGAGGTTGTAGTGACTCATTCTCACTGGAAGCACCAACCAAATCTTCAGGGGCAAACAGACGCCTGCTTGGTCACGGCGACAGAGTTAAAGCCGTAACTCTGCATGGAGACGTTCGTAAAACTCCTCAAAAAGAAATACCGAGGCTTTGGTGCTATGAAAGCTTACGATCGGAATTAAGTTTAGGGAATCCATTGCCTTGAGAAGCTGTTCGTATGTCAATGGACAACTATACAGACGCTGTGGAGAAGAGTTCGGTACAACAAAGAATTAACGGCAAATTCTCATGCGATGGCCTTAGTTCGGGGAGAGAAATTCGATTACCTTTGATCAACATACGCATCTAAATGATTGCCTAATTTAAGATCGGGGGATTGATTTGACCGTGTCTCAACTATGAGTGTCTTCAACTCTTGTAGAATGCTCACAGTGGGATTTGAGGGCCTAAATTTCGTTAAGAAGCAGAATTTAATGATCATTTCTGTTTTTACGATTTGTAATGTAAGAAACTGTAGAATTATTTTCAATTTTCTGCATCTTATATGCTAAGGACATAACACGTTTACGGCTGCAACAGGATGAGCCTAGGACACAGTAAGAAGCTATCGTATGAGCAATCATTATTATTTTGATCCTTGTATTAGATTTAAAACACAATGAACGAAAAAGGAAAGTCTAATGAGAACAAACGCATCTCCAAAGATGGAAATGACAGTTAACTAGGGCAGGTTACCCTCACACGCCCATCATCCAGTAACACAGTTTACATCAATCACTCGATTTTTGTCTTCTGAACAACAAGAAAATGTTCAGTCTGCAGCATCGGCCAGCTGGCAGAGTTATGAGGTATTCGACGGAGTGGCTAATATAGAGCAAAAATATCAGCCAATCAAAACATAAAATTATGCCTCCTCTTACAAAGGTCGCTCGTACATACATACCAGCAATCCGGAGTTAATAACTCACTGGATGGCAGTCGCATATTATGAAGGGTGTCCAGTTATGAGTAAATTGGAATTGGATGGCTTCATACAAAATAAATTGCGCGAACCGCTTTATACTAAATATCGGAACCAGCAAAGACATTCAATGTTAATCTTTCGATTTCAATTTTAGGCACTTTTTCTTGGACACAAAGTTCAGGATTTCTCAGTTTTTTATTTATTCGGCAAAATAAGCATTAAAGAATATATATATATACTTCTTCATCAGTAATATATGTGTATCCGAAAAGATTGAGCGTGCGCATTATGACTATTATTGTTACTGTCATACTAGACAGAGGTTGCCCCACTGGGTTCTCACGAAGAGAAGCAAATCCACGAGACGAAAATTAAAGAATGCATTAACACGTTGCCTCCGATTGCCTGACTGATGTAAATCTTCACTTTGTACGCATAGTCACTAGAAGGATCTGAAAAAATTACAGAACCTAACCTCAGTGGTACACATACGTACCACTTCGGAGTCAACGTGTTAAATAGATCCAGCATTGGAGACACTCGTGTTTAACACGTTTATTGCGATTGCCTAGCCGGTGCAAATCTTCACTTTGTACACATAATCACTAAAAGACTTGGAAAAAATTACAGAACCTAACCTAAGTGACCCACCGGTGGGTCGCATCGCAACAAACGTGTTAAGATATTTTGCCTCTAAAGCAAACCTCAGCATACGAAAGAAATGAATTAAAATGGAAAGACATAACTTCACTAGGACCCTATGCACTCAAAAGTCTCATGCAATAGAAGTGTACAGTATCTTACTGTGAGAAGCTAAAGTTAGCACACGTGGAGTTCCAACTCCCCTCAATACAATGATGAGGACAGACACTATGAACATTACCTCTGCTCTCCTCTGCTTGGAAATCCCGATGAATTCGTATTTTTCAATACAATTTCCTCCTCACAGTCCCTGAGAACATGCGTGCCCTCAACATTTACAAGGAAATGCATTGGGAAATGAACTATTTTTCTTCGAACTAGACACAGACCCGATCGACCGATAAATGATTACACACATCGTGTTTACTGGAGTTTTCTTTTATTGCAGGATGAGGAAACGAAGTAAAGTAACAACGTTGCTCAAACGCTTATTAGGAAAATCGAGTGCAGCGGCCATGACAAGACTTGGCAGTTCACAGCAGCGGCCGCCAAGAGGCGTGACAACAGCGAGCAAAAACGCTTCCTGAGACAAAATAGGAAAAATATGAGGAGCAACTGCAGCTTTCGTCACAAACTTACTAAACATTTTACAACTAATAATTTATATAAAGACAGTGGGACTCACTAATATTAAACACTGTATTTCTCATCTTGAAAGATATTAACTCCTCAAGCCACACCGTTTTAAATATGAAATTTGAAATAGAAATCCACTTCCCTCGAAGATACCTAAGGAAGGAGAGCAAATAATTAAATACATCTTTCATGCTTGCCGAAGATATATTTATAGAAATAAGTTAAAGTTACACAATAGCTATTGCAAACAGCGCAATGCTTGTTGCCAAAGCCTCTAGTAAAGGCGGCAAATTCGCTCAGAGCGAAGAACTGAGGCGTGAACAATGCCACTGCACAGCCAAGTGTTAGCTGCGTGAAAATCTTTACGTTCATTTCATGTAACACAGCTAAAAATGTATCTTTAGCTTTGGCTTTTGTAATCAAATTAATTCGATAAAAATATGTTTTATATATCCTAATATTTGACGGAGTAAATTTAAAGACGAAAAAAATAATTAAAAATACTGGCTAGTATTGTTAAAAGCTCCAAGATAAAAGACAAAAAAGCGCGAAAGAATTCTACGGAAAAAAAATTCACAGCGAGCTAATTACCTCAGAGTCAAAAGTAACCCTAAACATAAATTAGATTCTAGAACATGGGGTTTCACACACATAGTTGCATCAAAGAACTTCAGTAATGGCATGAGACTCAACCAGACAACTAGTTGATGAATAAAGTAATCATGGAAGGCATCGAAAGACCCGTGTTCTGAGCGTCTGCTGATAGACACGTGCTCCACGAGGAAGAAAAATGAGTGAGGAGTGATGGTTCTGCTTAGATACTACCTCCAACACGCGAACTGCTGTTAGTCTGGTGAGCGATAAGTCACCAATGTATTATTACTCAGATAACATGAACAACCTGTATCCTCGGAGTGAACTTTGAATAGCACAGAAATAGAAGAGCTGCGTCTTAAAAGTACGTAACAAGAAGACTGTCGTTCCAGTGTAGTTCTCGGAAGAAATTCTAAGACCAAACTCACACAGTCAAGTTTTAACACGTTGACTCCGATTGCCTGATTGGTGTAAAACTTCACTTTGTACGCATAGTCACTAGAAGGATCTGAAAAAAATCACAGAACCTAACCTAAGTGGTACACATACGTACCACTTCGGAGTCAACGTGTTAAGCTATGATTCTTATGCCCCGCACCATGCATGGGACTGACAAAGCAATAGTAAAGTTAGTGGTAAAACTCTGAAAATAAACTCTATGCAAGTCACTGAGCAGTTGACAACGTAGAAAGACGTCAACCCTCAGAAAGTGATGGTTGAAATCACCAATTACTAAAACCACAAGACCCAACGTCAGTATGCCATGTGCACTTCAAACATGAAAGCAGGCTAGGATGATCATTCTAAGATGGTTATTCTTCCGGTTAATAGAAAATCCGATTCAACTTTAAATGAAAATGAGATAGTGGAGCATTATAATTGATAGGTGGGTGCTCATGAAGTACAAGAGAACGTACGATCACCGAACAGTTGCAGCAGGCATCTCTGCTGCTGGATTCATACAGCAGATGTGCGTAGACATAAGCTCCAGCAAAAGGAACGGGTCATTCTGCAAGCACAAGCCAGGGGGAGAGGACGCTCAAGAATAGCTGACAGTATTCCACTACTAGAAATTCTCCTGCATAATGTACCCACATGTTTCCCTGATAACACAGAATCCTTATAGTAACACATGAGTTACGCAGCTACTTTTAATTTTTGCAGCAGTACCGGTTTTTGGCATCTGCAACTGTGAATGCAGAAGAATACATGGATGATATAAAAACTCTTCAATTGGATAGGATGCAATCAACAGATAATGGATAACTTAGACTAGAAAACACAGGGGAGGATGATAAAGAAGAAACTAAAATATTAAGCAAGTTAATGCGCTAGGCTGAAGATTGGATGACAATGAAATCTTTAATAGAGTGAAAACTGAAAGAATAAGACAAGTTGCAATACAATTGGATACTGTAGACCCTGCATGATCTGGACGACATCAAGAAGCAGGCTGTTAGGATAAACACAACAAACAATGAGTAAAAAACAAGTACAATCTGGAAGACAAAGGTTATGGCACTAGTGCACAAGCTGGAAGATGAAAAAAAAGCAAGACAATTGGTATGAAGTGAGAAAAGGAACGGGGTAACCCAGGGCGTTGAGCTGGACGAGCAACAGTAAGAAGAGCGACTGTATGGGAGCGTCAGTCCGCCTTCACCTCGTATAAAAACTTCTGACGCCCCCTGCACCCCGTGCTTGAGGGGCGCGAGTGTCTAGAGGCAGAGGGGGGCGAGTAAGCTTCATTCATTCTGGCGATCACTGACCGCAGCATCAGCTACAACTCAAGCAATAGCAGAACAGCGCCAGCAGACAATGGAAATAGAAATCCAGTCAACTTCTGCACCTGTATCGCTCCCAGGAACATTGGTAGCACTAATCCTGTAGTGGCAGCGTTGACACCAGCAGTCTAGTGAAGGCAAGAACAAATAATCGCAACCCTGTAGAAGCAAACGCAACCCGAGCGCCGCTGCAGATGCAAACGTTAAGCAGATTTTCGCATGCATCCTGATGTGAACGCTGCCAACGGCTGAGGCAGAGCTCAATTGTCAACTGAGGGAACAAAAACGCAACAAAATGCTACCAGACCCAGAAAAAGACGAAGACAATAGAGAAGTGATAACAGGCAATGGAGGAATTTGTTGCTGATAGACAATAAAGGAATGGAAAGAGGTTGTGGGACGATTTGTAGCTGTAGAGTGTAGACAATAGAGAAGTAGTAAGAGGGAGTGAGAGGACTTGTAGCTGGTAGACAATAAAGTAGTAGTAAGAGGGAGTGAGAGAACTTGTAGCTGGTAGACAATAAAGTAGTAGTACGAGGGAGTGAGAGGACTTGTAGCTGGTAGAGCGTAGACAATAAAGTAGTAGTACGAGGGAGTGAGAGGACTTGTAGCTGGTAGACAATCAAGTAGTAGTACGAGGGAGTGAGAGGACTTGTAGCTGGTAGACAATAGAGAAGTAGTGCGAGGGAGTGAGAGGACGAAGTGAAGACTCATGAACTGAAGTCAGAAGGCGACAGGCTCCTCAGATCACGACGCTCGCATCCCTCCACCGTCGCTCGCTTCACCTGCTGAGTTTTACAGCTCATCTCAACTCTGAGGCTCCCACGAACCAGAGCTCAGCCGCCACGCTGATCTCAAGTACTTCAAATGAGTCAAATATTGGCCGAAGAAAGATCAAACTAAAAAAATATCAGTACTGTTCCTAAGCTAACTGGTAGAACTGTCGTAGCAGTGTTTTTTCCAAATATTTAATTGTAAAAAAATATGACTACCAGAATTTCATCATTGTCCAACATTCAGACCGAATGCAACCTTTACTGAATAACGATCAAAATTTCCCCACACTTCGAAAACTTGTATGCACATTGAGCCACATATGCCAACATTCGATGATAATATTTACAAGTGTTCACTTATTCGAATTACCTGCAAATATGTACTCACCCAGTAGAACGTGAAATATTTTACAATGGTATACAACTTATCATTAAAATCCTCAAAATTGCCCAAGAGAGATGAGAGCAATGAATGATTCATAAAGGAAAGTTCATTGTTGAAACTAAAGATTCTATCAAAACATTTCTTTGGTGAGGCTGAAAACAGAAAGAACAACGTGACATGTTTACCAGGACTGGGGATGGATCTGAGAACCGTCAGCAGAGGATGAAAAAGAAAGAGATGGAAAGAAGCTGAAAATTACAAGCGTCGGAGGTAGCACTCAGCACCACGCCGAGCTGCGAGAGATGGCCGGTAAATGCCAGTGCATGAGGAAGAAAGAAACACAATGCGCTTAAAAGTTTGAAAATTGAAGGTGTAGGAAGAAAAGAATAAAGCGAAGAGGCTGGAAACAAGTGCAGTTGAGAACAGGAAACAGGCGGGGCCTGCAAGTGAAGGTGCGCGAGGACAGGGGGCCGAGTGAGACACGATCCAGAGACTGTAGTGGGTGCAGCACAGGCGGGAGGAAAGGAATGGATAGGGGATGGAGAAAAGAGGAACGGAGGTTAAAGAGAGAAAAGAGATAGTGAAAAGAAGAGAATAGAAGAGGGATGAAGAAAGGAGGGGAGAAGAGGATGGAAGAGGGAAGGGAAGAAGAGGATGGAAGAGGGAAGGGAAGAAGAGGATGGAAGAGGGAAGGGAAGAAGAGGATGGAAGAGGGAAGGGGAGAAGAGGATGGAAGAGGGAAGGGGAGAAGAGGATGGAAGAGGGAAGGGAAGAAGAGGATGGAAGAGGGAAGGGAAGAAGAGGATGGAAGAGGGAAGGGGAGAAGACGAAGAGAGAGGGAAGAGTGCAGTGTTTCAAGGACATGAAGCCTCACAAGTTTGTGCTTCCAGCAGACGACCGTGATCTACATAGTTCATTTACATTTCAACAAGTAAAATTTGAATAACTTTTCCAGTGCAGGAATAACTGAGATCGAGACTTCTGTTCTTGAAAAGATTATAAATGCGAAGTGGTTGAGTGACGCTTTATTTTTCACATTTAAAACTAGAAGCACCAGCACTTTGTGATTCTTAGCTGCAGCACGTGAGAGAGAAGTCAGACCCCGCTGTCTGACTCCACCTTTGTCAATCAGTGGGGCTGCATGCACAACTTCATCGCTTGTTTCAAATGCACACTCCCAGCGACGTACACAACACGAAACCAACTTTGGAAAACATTTTTACATTCATCAGGAGTGTTCCTGATATCACGGTTCCACCATGAAAATGTGGTAGAGAAACAGAATATTTTCGTAGCTACGCGGCAGTGATTTCCGCGACGATGGACGGAGATCTGCTACGCCATATTCAAACCTAAATGTCGCATCCATTTTTTTCTGCTGAATGCATAAACTCATCGACTTTAGTTCCTCTCAGTGTCACTCGTTTCTGCGCAGCAGCACTGATACGTAATGACTAACTATGAATGGCCTTCAATGGGATCACCACATACATACGTACATGAAACTTCGTTAATTACGTTCCGAGTTAGTGTACAAAGTGTACAAAGACTTCTTGGAAGTTAGGGCAGAACTTGGGAATTTAGGATCATAATTCAACCAACAACCGTGAAAATTATTATATAAACTAACCATTGTTTATTTGAAAGTAGATCATTGCCAGTGCGTTCCTTATTAAATTATTCAGATTTTGAGTTATAACTAAGTACGATGAACTAGAAAAAGATAAATCAATCGCCCCACTACAACGACGAACGGAAACACTATGATGCGAGAGAACAATAGCGATTTCAATCCAATGGACGGCCTCGTTTCACAGATTAAAACTTTGTAGGTCACGCCAAAATTGGCAGCGTAATACATACATATAAAGACAAATATTATTTACTCAATACTAAAATAGTTATAAAAAAGCAAATAGTTCGAGACGTAAAAAAATAGATTTTCTCTGACCGCTACCACAGTTTCTTTTTCATGCCTTTCACACTGTATTTCAAGCAGAAACTCGAATCCAGAACGCAAGTAATTCAATCGAATCTTACCCGAGATTTATGTACGTAAGAGAGTTATGAATACTTAAGTCGAGTACGACACATTAGAGATATCCGTGACCACGCCATTATACTCGAGTGATGGACAAATATAGAGAACGGACTACTCATGTCTTTTATAAATTAAACTTATAACAAAAAATTCCTTCGTAGTTTTAACTATGATTATGCACTCCAGTTAACAGAACCCGAACTCAACTGAAACCAGTACTCCGAGGCAGTTTGAATGTATCAGCTAAGTATATTCTGTGTGAGCTCTCATCACTGCGTTTTGTGATGGAAGTGTAAATAGACAAATATCGTGCAGGAGAATCTAATTTTTTTTACTGATTTAAATGCAGCCTTTGATCTGCCGTCATAAACGCTAGAGGCTTCACTCTGAGCTAATTCAATGGAGCAAAAAAATAGACCTGCTAAAAATATTAAAATATTCACTGGTAAATGCTAATAGTAATTTAAGTTTGTACAGTTCATCAGATTACATTTTAAAGCTGCTCCGACTATGAACACTGCTCACTTGATTTAATACACTTCTTCATGACAATCATTACGGTATGAAGCTACGATGAGGTATGTAAGTCAGTTTCTCTAAGGAACGGTAAAATTATATTCTTACAGACATCCGGCTCTGTGCCGTGCGTTTCCTACAACTAGTCAAACAGATCTGAATTTGAAGCTTTTAGTTAGCGCAATTAGTAAAAATACTCAGTATACAAGCTCAAGTGACAATTGCCACTCCACACAAACATCGCTGCTAGTTGAAGGTCCTCTCAAGCAATACGACTTTTGTGATCTCACACCTCGTAACGCAATGCAAAAATTCAGTCAAAATTAAACCAAGACTGACTCCTTGGGAAACTAGTACGAGCCCTGTAAGTTGCTACCTAGGAAACTGCATCTTTTTCGAAGTATACGCACGTACTTTTTTCCTCTTATTCCGCTATTCATGAAGCTACCTCTAGTCCACAGAACGTGTGCACAGACGGCGAACACGATCAGAAGCTTGTTTCATTCGTGAGGTCCTCACCGTCATGCGCTGTACAGAACTAGGCACCAGGACCTTCCTGTAGGCTGCTTGCTGTTCTCTGAGTAAGCTTTTGTAGTCCTAGCACAATCCTTGAAACACCTCAACAGAAATAACAACACACGGCGCACTCGAATGTTTACGTCTAGTTAGGTTAGGCAAGGGAACGGCATGGTGAAACTATCGTAGGAACGAGTCTCTCCTGCCTTTACTGTTCGTAGGAAAGGATTGAATGTCAGAGATTACCGTAGATGATTGATATAAGCACCATAGAGCAACTCGTTTCAATACTCTCAGATGAGCGCTAGAGTAGGAATTTCTTCCAACCATCCAAGTTGTAACACTGTAGCTGAACACTTGACAAAATAATCTTTAATATTTTGTGCATCATGTTGCTAGAGAAATAGCTTGAGTTGAAGCTGAGTGATTTTAACATTTGAGACCAGCACTGCACTAAAGCCCTGGCTGGTGGGAACTTCAAAGGTGAGGCAAAGGAATAAAATATCAGGTTTAGCGGGCAGGCATTGGCAGGAGAGAGCGAGAACTGAACTGTGGTGTTACACTGTGCAAGCGAGATGAACCAATTTTATCAAATAAGCCAATCACATTTTGCCTATAAGATATTTTGTGGAACCATTGCCAATGTAATTTCACCTGAAATTATATCTATCGTAAAACGGCTTGATGCTTGGAACAGATGCATCTTCACATGTCCAGTATCCGGACGATAAAACAACGGGCGTAAAATTTATATTGTCTAGCATAAACGGACGATAAACAAAAAATTAGCATAAACTGACGATAAACAAAAAATCAGCATAAAATTTATTTTCTTGGTTTCAGTAGAAGATAAATCAATTGATTTGCGATGAAAAAATTGTTCAAAGATTTGTCGTACTCTATGTTAGACGCTTCAAGAGCACCAGAATTAATCTCGTTTTGTAATAGGAAATTTATTCTTTTCAGCGACCCCTAACCAATCTCGCCTAGTTAACATAATTCAAACATGTTATGAAAGAACTGTGAATTATAACATATTTGAGCAACTTAAGGTATTACAAGAACATTAGAACATTTTAATAATCTTAAAAATATAGGTGCTAGCAAAATAATACTTTACTTATTATTCCCTCTAGCTGTAAATAAGAACAAAACCCTTTTTTATGCGTCGCATATTAATTTGACCCTTGTACGTGTAAATTTTCTCCACCCTAACTGACCAGGATAAATTTTCTGTATCGTTCATTCTAACAAAATTCTAGATAATCCGTGAAAATAAATCCTAATCTTCAAGATACCACATTGTTTTATTGAAGAAATTTTTTATTTATGTGAGACTTGAAGAGTAACTAGTACACTTTAGAAAACTACAATTAACTTCAATGTATTGATAGATAGACCCAATTCTCCCTTTCAAAGTTAATTTTTGAGTATCATACAGAAAAAGAAGATATAAAACAGTAACAGAAACATCAATCTCAATGTCCCCCAGAAAATCACAGGAGTCTTCACCAGAGATAAAGACATGAGGAATGATTTTCCCTGCTATGTTAAAAGCGTCATTTCAGTTTTCCTTCAATCAAGGCGATCATAATAACTACACTCAGTTCGTCAGTTTAAATGCACACAAGGACATCAAAGTTTCAGTGTCTCCATACGTAGCCTACTACAGCAGGTATAACCACAGTATAAATCTGGGAGAGGAAAAAGTGAAGTGATATGAAAACTAGAGAAAGAAAAGTGAACACGCGTGTGAACGGTCAGTTGTATGGTACGCCACCCTCCACGCCAAAGAATTGAGGAAAAAGTGATAATGATAACTAAAATAATATTAATAATAATTATGATAATTATAATAATTCCAAACAACGAATCCCACAGCAGGTTATTTCAATTGGTGTGAGCTGGTTCTACAATTGATATCCATACACAGCTATCAAGAGCTCTAATTTCCCCACTACACACTAGCGAGAAGAAGCGCTCGCTTTCTGCTTAACCCTCCAACAATAACTCAAGAATCCACCAACATATCGCTCAGCGAGCGCATTTTCGCCAAGCCACACTTCTTTTAGCGTTCTTTTTAGGGAAAACACGAAGAATGTAAAAATACTGCCCACACAAAATATTTTTAAAAATCGCAGCATAATTCCGACCCAGATATTTTGAATTTGAGGTAACTCAGGATGGCGATACTGTCAGTGTCTTTCCTACACCATGAGATATGTACCAACAAAACAGAGTAGCAAAAAGGAAAAATGTGACCCATTACTCCTGAGTGATCATGTTGATATATGAACTTTATATACATTTTAAAAATTTGTTCTTGATTACAAAAATTGATTCCTACACACATGAAAACATCAAAGTATCACTATGAGTGCCAATTTGTATTAATATGTATGAATAAACTGAGAACAGCAGTTCTCAAATTTAGCAAAGTGTCTGCAGTAGCTTAAGTTTTGTTCACAAAAACAATGTTTTAAAACAACCACAAAACTGTTCCCAATGAGAACACAATTCGTGATAGGAGTTTACAACCATTGCATAAACTACAATATTTACTGTCTATGCAAAACACAAGTAGAGTATGACTACAAATTCTACAAATTCTATAGGATATCGATACCAGAAAATATTACTTATCTGAAGAGGAGGATTCTCAGTCCATTAACACGTTGACTCCGAAGTGGTACGTACATATATGGGCCACTTAGGTTAGGTTCTGTAAATTTTACAGTGCCTTCTAGTAATAATATGTACAAAGTGAAGATTTACACCGGCCAAGCAATCGGAGACAACGTGTTAAGTTTGGATTTCGTCTCTGCCAAGCCAATCAACTAGCAAAGCAAGAAACCGTTGCTCAACAGAAAAAGGGCAGCTACGTTTCGTACTGTCACTAATTAGCGAGGCATTCGATGGAACATATTTTTTCAGGGTGAAGAAAACTAAAATAAATGAAAGAATGGAGTTCGATATTCTCTCCACAAGCATAAAAAGTAATCATGCTAGCTAAAGTGGGCACACCGAACTATAAAGGATCGCGCGCCAATTTGGCGAGTCATAAAAGCGTTTAAAACACAGCTTCGAAAAAATCTTAATATCATCGGCTAGAACAATTTTAAGAAAGCATGAGATCAGAAATTGGCAACGCCCGCTACAGTCAAACGAGCCTGTGCGAGATGAACGTGGTGTGATACGGAAATTGCGTATTCCTCATTTTTTTCTCAATTATGAAGATCGTCTAACTGCACTTGCGTAGAGATTGCATCACGAACTTGCCATCAAATCCTTTGAGATTTTCATTAAAATCGAACTGCTCAGAAAACGAATCATAAATCGATCGAATTGGCACCAGAAATTATCGACATTTGAGCTCCTGCGATGGGAAAGTTGTGAGATGTGCATCACCAGACTTGACTTCATTCATCTAAAATACGGTCATAGAGATCCACAAGATACAGCACCCTGCAATATACGTTCAATGAAGGAAGCGCCCTTCCAAAATGTCTGAAAATTTTAATACATGTTCAAAGGAGTCCCACAAAAAATTATTTTGCATAAGAAACGCAGATAACCTAAAAAAACATTGGAAGATAACTTAAGGTTACAGCAGTTGCGTGGGAAGGTATATGAACTAAGATATACGAATTATAAACCTGGAGAAGCTTTCAGTTCAAGAAAATATTCAAACAATTTTCAAATGTAAGGAATAACACCAGTACAAAGAGTATTCTAACACTTCTAAGAGATTGCATTAGCAATAAAAAGTGTTTCTCTGAGCATTCATCACAACAATCCAATACATCAGCCACTGCATACGCGTCGGACGTAAGTACCAGTAAATATACGACTGTTTTTTCAAGACGTCCAGACTCACAAATGACGCTAAGGTGTAGAAATGTTTTATGATTCAAAACTAAATGCACGCATGGAGTTTCTTGGTGTTGCTCTGTATTTTTGTTTTGATGTAGCGTGTAGATATATGATAGATCAATTTCAAAGTACATCAGCATGTAGTGAAATTTAACGATTAGATTTTTTAGTAGGATAAGCACGGTGCGGAATTTTGATCAGGATGAAACACGAATAAACAATGAGGTTCAAAACCAAAAAGGAGAGATCGTAATTTAGCTCAAACTAATACTAAATAATGTCAAAAAAATTATTTACTCAGTTGCAGGCCTGCGGTAAATTCAAAACCTACTGTAATTTTTCAGAACGTATTGAAGAGAACCAACAGCGTCGAAACTCTCACAAGCATCACAAATAAAAGCAAACGCAGAGGGAGGGGCAATTTAGATAAGAAGTGCCTCGATGATTTGCTACACAGATGAAAACCGAAGAGAAACTTGGCAGAGGCAGCGCTCGCCCTGTAACGCCAAAAAAGCAAAACGAAAGAACTACACCGTTGTGCTCAGGCAGATCTACAGGTATGTTTAATGCCTCATTTGTTGCATATGACAGTTGTGGACCTAGAAAATGTTGTACGTTGTGTTGCTTTTTAAGTTTCTTGAGAACGGTACGACGAAACCAACAAAATATTCAGAGTGAAACATCTTAGTAAGCAAGAACGGGAGTTATTATCAGGCAAGTTTCCATTTGGTTGAATTTCACAACTTCAGCGGTAGTCAGAATTGAAATTCAACATCTCGACACGAAGAGTTATGGTTAGACCTGCGTTAAAACCCTAAAATAAATCGGAAGAACATAATATTAAAGCAGGGCACAGTTGTTTGCCATATTGGTGTAAAATAATATATAACATACGCTAAAATTACAGAACGAAAGCGCTCATAAAATGAAGTGATACATATGCTATTTAGACTGTTGTATATCTAATATAGAAGTTTAGAGCTCATAAATTGTCCCAGAATTGATACAAAAATTGTGAAGTATTGCGGCAGCGTAAAATAAAACTCAACACAAGGTGGACCTCTCTCAGAATAATTTAGTGCCCTAATTACTAGGCATTAGCCGTGCTACAAAATATACTGCTTTTTAAAATTGCAGTGCAATTTCGTGAAAGTTTCAAGTCTTTGAAGAACATCAAAAATATAAAAATGAACGTGATGAATCATGCATCCCTTATGTTACTATTGAAGCTGGTGCTGCAGTAACACCAGCATTGCAAATTGCATTTTTGTCGTCTATATAAAACTCGTCCTACAGGCTTTTTGCACAACTGAAAGTATACTCCTTGAAACGCTTATTCTAAAGCAGGCCATAAATATATTAGCAAGTAAAAAAGAAATACAGTTTTACATTAAAATGCTTCTTTTATTATTCCCTACCAATTTTGTAGCCTGCGGTTTCTATATTTTAGACATATAAGAAACTAAAACAATTTAGATGCTTTTAGATACAAATAAACACGAACGCTACAAATAAAATGTATGATTAACAAGACAGTTCCCGTGGAAGTTCCACGGTTTAGATTATACCGATTTTAAATTATTATAAAGATGAATGCATTAAAGATTTGCGGAGAATTATTCTGCTTCAAATGAATATTTTTCATTATTGTATACAGATTATATTTTCATTATTATATTCTGTATCTTATCTACCGATTACATGACCCAGAGAGTCCCCGTTGAAATTCCTTGTTTTAAAAGGAATAAAATTCAGGATCTATAAAATAAAATACATTTTTCAGTTTTACCCGTGGTACTATCAGAATCTGAATATTCTTCATGAATGTATATAGAACTTCCATTTTCTATTTTCTCTACCGATAACATGGTCGTGTAAGAGGAGAAAGCTAGTAATGGAAAAATCAAATATTTTATAGTGATCCAGCGCCCTTGGTATCCACAATACAATTCTTGTAATACATGTATACCCAGTCTGATTTCAGTTCAATAATTTTTCTTCAGTAATAGATAGGAAGTAATAGGATGAACACACAGATACAGAGAGAGAGAGAGATGGAGATACATAGTCGATTATATATCTTCTATACTATAATATGAGCCCCGTCCGTCCGTCTGTCCGTGTGTTACACTCTTCTAATCGATAGCTTTGATAGCAACAAGGATAAAGCTTAAGAAATACAAGAAATCATTCTATTCCATTATTTTTCTGTGGTAATTCAATTCCCTTTCACTTGCATTATGGTATCCAGAATACACTATTATAATTACAAATAGAAATTTTCGTTGGACCTTTTTTGTTGAAATTCATCACAATGCTTTGATATTTTTAATTGATAATGCGAAAAAAAATGTTTTAAATTAGTTTGACCAGTAACCTGGCTACCACTTAGTATAAGGCAAAAGATTTTGGAAATTGAGTTATTGTTTTCGGAATTGTGATTTTCTTGAAAAGCTTCACAGAGATAATAGAGGACATTTCAGAATAAAATTCCGGCAAAAAAGGCCAACATGGATAGAAACGTGTCCAACCGTAGGAGAGAAGCAGCAAGACTTCGACAGCAAAAAAGACGTGGTTCGTCCGATAGAAAACTGATTGCCTTCCCAAGCCTAAAACTGATTCGTTTAGAAACAAATTATTAACGGGTATTGCACTAGTGTAAATAATTTAGGCTACTCTTAGTTGCTGAAGAGCAAAAAATATTTCCGTGCAAAGATTTGTTTAGAAAATAAAAACGCTCAAAGAGTAAATCAGTCCCTAATGCTGATTTCAATACATTATGAAACCACAACCCCTTTAGCGTTCAGTAACAGAGGGTTCACCGCAAAAAGAACTGGGAAAAAGCATCATAGGCCACCTAGCCTGCACAGAGAGAGGGCATGGATAAAACTGGATCCACTCATCACAATTAGGCCGAGAAACATGAACATTGAGGACTCCCAAGCTTACCAACACGTGTGCTAGCGACGAGCCAATGCGCGAATTCTGCAGTTTGAAAGACCGATTCAACCATAAAAAATACTTGTCCAATAAGCTGATGTTTAGAAATTAAATGCGTAGAAAGTTTGATAGTAGGAGTATATCAAAAATAACCCCTGCTAAAAACGTTCGTTGTGGCTCAGCTCCATACGGTCAATTACGTAAAAATAAAAAATAAATAAAAAATTAAATAAATGTAACAAATAAAATAAAAATAAATCAATAAAAAAAAATATTACTGGCACATTTGATGACGTAATGGATATTCAACATCGTTTCATTTCGATTAAATAATCAGATATTATAATCAAATTTGGAAATAAATTCACAAATGATCTTAGTTTAAATAACAAAAGTGAAAAGGCAGAGACTGAAGCCCAACAATGCTTTCATCAGGAGTTCATTTTTCAATCAGAAAAAAGCTAGCTTCCAAGATTACAATAATACATTGTCTGCATTTACGCCTTATTCTCGGCGCAAAAAGAACGGAACTTGCGCGAATACACGCACATCGTGTCTTCCAACCTCTGTAATATCCCTGGACGTTATTGATATATCCCATGAAGTCTGCGTTGAATAAGTTGAGCAGGTCTAGCGAATTTCCGGGAAACGCTGATTCTAGCATGTATTCTTTAAGTCATTGATCTGGTATCCCAGATACTCAAAATACCGCGGATTGTGTCCGGAGTTCAGGCGTACACAAGTACAGCTTACGTAACTACTTTTTCCAGTAAGAACATCACAAGCTCCAGCCAGTCCTCCCTTCTTTACATGGCGTTCGACCAGCTTGAGTGAGAAAATAATAGATTTACTTTAGTGTGCGGGTACGAGTAGTCACAGTGAATACACCACTTTTTGTGAATACAGCACTGACACTTCCACGCCTTTGTCTGTAAATATGAAACCTAATTTACACCTTTGTGTGAGAAAGGGATAACTCATAACTCTTAAGTTGTAAGCATGTTTTCGATGCGAAGAAACATTATTATTATGAAAATATTCCAAATATCCGACGATGTACGAAATCAAGCTTAGTAACTGAGAATTTTTTATACATTTGATACGACGCGTTCGCTTCATGAAGAACACTTCACGGTATAGTGTTGACAGCATGAACAGTTTGTAATCTTAAGTTCAACGACTTTTACAGCTACCTCTGAACGCAAGATTGAGCTTCTTTACTATAACCTGGCTGGAGGTCAAATATTGTACATAAGACTTAAGACACTATTCTTCTACAGGAGTACGCACACATACTACCTATGTCATCATCTAGAACTTGCCATTTGCCATAACCTACAGCTTGTCATTTTTCATGATCTAGAACCTGTCATTTACAATTATATAGAGCTTGTTATTTGCAATAATCTAGAACCTGTCATTTACAATTATATAGAGCTTGTTATTTGCAATAATCTAGAACCTGTCATTTACAATTATATAGAGCTTGTTATTTGCAATAATCTAGAACCTGTCATTTACAATTATATAGAGCTTGTTATTTGCAATAATCTAGAACCTGTGATTTGCCATAGTTTTAGCCGCCCATGAAACGTTAAAAATCCTTCTAATTTGAAATTTGAAAAAGCAACAAATCCCTTTTCAAAAATTAAAATCTCAACGAATACTCTAATCAGCATAATTTCACAAATTTTTAACGATTTAAATTAACAAAGCTGTACAACTCTCATAAACTCTATAATGAATTATTAAAATGCACTAGAATACCTTCTTTAATAAAACACAGGGGAAAAGTCGGTCACTGTATACGTCAATGGGACAAAAATTATTTGCCCCTTCGAAACTCAACCTTTGAGCACTACAAGACTTATCTTCACAGTAAAAACTGAAAAGTAGCAACTAGATGTTCGAGAACAAAATAATTTTCAATGCGCAGCCCATCAGATGTTGGTAGTGTACTTTTAAGTTCATATTTTGAATTCGATCCAAGAATTATGATGCGAATAGTTAACTTCAACAAGGTTACCAACAAAATTACCTTTACTTAATTCACTGAAATTTAACGCTCAATTAAAAAGGATAATGCTAACTTCGATTTAATACTAATACACGATTCTTAAAATATGGAATTCGTATTAAACAAAATAAATTCCTGCAAAAATTATGAAATAATCTGTATAGATGAAAAGCACATACGGCAGCACATCACCGTGGCTACACACAACACAACACCATCATTCAATCATCTCCCCCACACAACACCTTCATAATTCACTCATCTCCACCACACAACACCATCATTCACTCATCTCCACCACACAACACCTTCATAATTCTATCATCTCCACCACACAACACCTCCATAATTCTATCATCTCCACCACACACCTCCACTATTCAATCATCTCCACCACACAACACCTTCATAATTCTATCATCTCCACCACACAACACCTTCATAATTCTATCATCTCCACCACACAACACCTCCATAATTCTATCATCACCACACAACACCATTATTCAGGTCACAAGTGATGAGAGGCAGTGCGCCAGGTGCCCGGGGTTGACATGTTTGCACTGCGATATTTGCTGGACGCACCGTCTGTTGTAGGCAGCCCTCATCTGCAAGGTGCTATGCTTGCAAGCTCATCGTGTATGCCTTAAATGAAGACAATAAACTGGAATGATTAAGTGTCTTCAGGTCGTTTTCAAATCTGCCGTTCAACGTTCTGAACGTTTTAGCAATTATTAGAATACATCTTTGCACTATCAAATTATGGAAGCTCTCCATCAGTTATGCAACGATTTCGTAACATTCTAACTCATAATAAGATATGCCATGACACCTCAAGTCAATTCATTGAAGCTCAAGCAACTTTCAGAATCAGTAGTCATTGAAATTAAATGCCAAGTGATATTTATTTCTGATGCGATTCCTACTTCATCTAAAAAGGTGACGAACGGAATCAAAAAAGTTTAACTGATGTTGAACAAAACTTTTCGAAAAATGTCAGGTTATGTATATCTGATCAATAGATAACGATAATAAAACAATAATTCATACAAATATTAATTGCTACATTTTAATGAAACAAGGATGGCAAAGATACTCCATAATTTGGAAATTTGTGTTCATTGCTGCGTTTGTTCAAAATACCCTCCATTATGACCCCTGCACAATTCCACTCGTTTTGGCATGGCTTGTCATCTTTCTAATATCCTCCCACTCATGCTGGCTGCGAAATCCTCCACAATGTTCCAACCCTACCAGAGTGCATGTATGACACCTGACAACGTATACCACAGCCTGGACCCAGTTAAAGAATCAAAGGGGACAATTCTGGAGAGTATGGGGGCCAAGGGTGATCCATCCGATGAGGGATCAATCTGTCACCAAACTTGGATTCCAGGAATTGAATACAAAGCGCTGTTACATGGTAGCTGGCGCCGTCTTGCTGAAACCAGTACTGACGCCTGGTGGTCACAGGTTTAACTGCATTCTTTAGTGGCTGCCAGAATGTGAAGATGATAAACGATGACTGTTGCTCAGTAAATACAGAATTGAGTTTGAATTGGTAACTGGGATTGCGTACTTGAGTCATTTTTGGAGATACTACTTTAGGGATGAAATAATATGAAATTTTGAAATTCATGCTACTTTATTTTAATGTCAGACATCTTGTAGCACGGATACCGATGTTTCATTACAATATAGGTTTTAAACGTTTTTAAAAAATTATTGTTTTAATATCACCATCTGTAGATTTCACTGGAGCACTTCGAGTTGAAGCAAACTAGAACTAACCTCCCATATCTCTCTGCACAGACGGTATGCTGAATATATTTTTACTCATAAAATTCAGTGAAGAGTTTAAACAATTCTACGCACTTTGAATTGAAGTCTTCGCTTAATAAAATTGCTAGACCTCGGCAGTAGAAGTAGACGGATCAAAGTTTGTTCCAGTTGACAACGAGGTAAATTGTGGCTGCCAGTCTTCCGTGTATAAACCAAGATCAGATAAGCAATCCTTACTTCAGATTAAACTTTACGACTGATAACGACACCTTCGTCAAGATGATAGAGCAAGAATGGTTAATATGTAACGTAGTACTACAGGAAAATAAAGCATAAATTAAACCTAATAATACCCTTAATGTATTTATTGTTTTATTTGTTTGTATATTTGTTTGGTGTTCGCTTTTGTAAATGAATTTGTATGCTCGACAGTGTTTTAGTTCAAGTGTCAAAGATTTTTCCAACAGAAACATTCAAAAAGATAAGTTGACCTTAAATTTGTGCAAATTTCTAATCCAGATAAATGGAAAATATGCGTACAGAAGGCCAACAGGAGTTCAACAGATGGCTTATTGCAAAAGGAAATGAAGCAACATCTGATGCTGAAGAGCAGGGGAATAACTCCATTGAGATCCAGCGACAAATGCATTCATTAGGGAATATTTGGCAAGACATCGTCGCCAATTCGGTTAATGGTCATACTAATGAAGAAATCGAAGCTGTAAATGGGAAAATCAACGATGCAAAAACATTTTGTGTTCATACTGTGCTTTGTTTTATGGTGCAATAAATATTTTTGTGTTCATAACCAGAATTTTATTTTATTTTCTGCTCTTAATCATCCAAAATTTAATCCGTATCATTATATAACTTCCAAATGCATGAAATTAAAACCCGTTATTTTTAACGGGCATACACACGAGTTATGCAAGATTAATCAAATTACTTCAAATACGGAAGATTTAATCTAGAAAATGACAACTGAAAACATGACAGATGTAAAACCGAAGACCTTTACATGCAATGCACGATTCCTGGCAGTTCAAATCCAAGAAGCCAAAAGCTTATTTTGTTAGAGCCGTAATGACGCTTATACAATAAAAATATCCACTTTTGATCATCCCGCAGTATAATAATACACAGTTGGTTGCTTGCTTGCTTGGTTGGTCCGTGTCTGTCACGCTCTTAGGGATTTAGATAGGAGACAATTCGTCCACTGAATAACAAAACGAGATACCATGGAATTTCATCCCTGAATTACGATGGTAAATATAGTTTCTGGAATATATGCTCGAAAGTCGATATACTGCGTGCTAAATAAACTGTTTATCTTATGCTAAGTATTGACTTCTCAATGGAACAGGTATATGTACATGTATTGTAAGCATTGTATTGTGGATACCAACAGTACATCCTTCAATGTGGAAACTCCTTCGCAAAGCCAGCATCCACTGACAAATCAAACGAAAAACTTCAGTAAAAAACATGCGAATTTTTCCTCGTATGGGTGTACTAGTTTTCCATATTGTATAAGACGTCAAAAAACAATCTCTTGACTTTAAACTAACAAACCATTTGAATTGTTGTTGATTCCAGTGTACCCACAATAACATTAAACACCCTCAACGTCTTTGGAAGATAGCCCTAAGTGCTTTTTATTCCAATAAACTACCATAAAAGATTTTTAATTTGAGCGAGCGTGAAATTAACACCCCACACAAGCATCAACGCATGATGATCAACAAAGACCATAATGAGGTGAACCCACAATATCATAGTGTATTTGGGCTCTAGTCCAATTAAACTTTACCCACGACACCAATAAGGAAGTGTCCAACCAAACCTGAGCTTCACGTAGCTGCAGACCACAGCATCCAGCTCGGAACCACACAAGAGAGAGACCCAATAGCAGCGGTAATTAAGCAAATGCTGGGCAGTTTTACATGGACTTGTACGCCTACGCTCCAAGTCTTTAATGAGATCCTGATAAGTTAAGGAGCTTCACAGCTGACGGATGTCATGCGGTGAGAGCATGAGAGTCATGTAGAGCACCCGACATGGTCTGACATGTGGAGCCAAAATGGCAAAATAACAGGTTATGTACGGCATCATAATGGCACCCAGGTCAAACGAATGTTGCGCTGAGCTGGCATTACACGTCTGCAAATATTAGGTTGTTACAAAAATAATGGCCGATTTCAGAAGCCTTCCACACTTTCGAGCAGCCATTATTTTTGTAACAACCTAATATGATTCCCTACGGTGTGAGGACCAGTATGCAAAGTGTGAGAAGCTGCGGGGGTGAAACATGTGAGAAAATATGGTATAGGGAATGAAGCTATGACGGCTGAGAAAGTGGTCCATGCAAAGACAAAATAACACGCGAATTTTTAACACGCGTACTCATATGGGTACGCGAACACGCGAATTACGTACCCATATGAGTTTACGAATTAACATGAATCTGGGCAAAGAATAACGTTATTAAGACACACTGTGAATAGGATTAAAAAATTCACATTATCGCAGCAATTGTGTCACATTAATGTAGAATGAAGGCCATTTACCAACGTTGATGCTCCAATAACAAAAAACTTCACCATAACATCCATTATCCACAATAACCATCAAATCCATTACACATTACACCAACCAAAAGTGTGCTGCGTCATCGGAAAATCAGCCTGATCTCAGCGACAGCCTCATCAAGTCGTTCTCGGAGCCATAGAGTCAGTACCTAAGAAGCATCTTATGGCGAATCATTACCGCACAGTTGGAGCGAAACCATAGTAGAAAATCATGATGAAATTCTTTCAGTGATCGACAGCGTGATATAACTGTATTTTTGACCTCAGCTAGACCTCCGAAATGAGTCAGATAATTGTTATTTAATGTTATTGAACTGATACTTCATATCTGCATTAATTATGTGGTACAATTACACTCAAACATTGTTCCTGAATAAAAGGGCAAGATAAATATCATGTTATGAAGCTTAAAACAAATGTTTCATAGTTAATAAGTCAACTCAACACGTTATCATAAGAAAATACTGTTTTCAATTATTTTTCTGAGGCACCGAAATACTGAGGAAATACAATTTTCTGTTGACTGACTGTAATTTTCGAAACCAAACTTTTCTCAACTAATTTTCAAAGTGGAAACGAATAGAATTTATACTGCTATCAATAAAATCATTTTTACGATTAATGCTAGTCATTTTAAATCCATAAACAAAATATTGAACGCACTGCTGAATCCTACAGACACAAACTTGTTTTAAAAAGCAGCAGAAAAAACTTTGAAAACTAAGAAGCCCACAAATTGAGACATGGCGAATGACGATGACACACAGGAGAGGTCAACATGACGGCTGTCAAGAAAATTTATTCTACGAAGATGGATCTTCTAATGTCAGGAGCATCAAGCCTTTCTTTGCCTCAAGTTTGGAGGAGCAATTCGGAGAATCATTCGATCAAACATTCCCCTCTACTGACAAGACGCGTCAGCTCCTCAGAAGAGTAAGGTTACTGCATGAGTTAAAGAATAATTCCTTAACTCATGCAGTAACCTATTACTAGGACTATAATTATTATAGTCATACCAGCAACATGAAGTTACAGGAGGCTATTCTGTCAGTCATTCTCTCCCCCTAAACTTTTCATTATTTCAACCCAGACCAAGCCTCTATTTCCAAATCTTTTTAACAGTTGTCCATAGAAAATGCAATTCGAGTATGGCCCATCGCTCAAACTTTACAACCAAAAAGACTCTCCGCGTCCAACACAAAGCAAATTAGCTTAAATTAAGTTACGTATTATTCAAGTAATGACAAACCTGAACAAAGTTCTCACAAATATTCACCAAGTTGGGGTTGATAGTAAACAAGAGGCAGTACTCTCTTCCCCTACAACTCTTTCTTTCAAGTTCAGTTAACAGCTCCCCTGAGATGCGCTTTAGGCACTCAAGAAAAAATATGGGTAGTACAGCTCTAGGTTACGAACACGAAAGATTATTCAGTCAAGATCGATCCCTTAGAAACCACCGACGCAACGCAAAAACTCGCCTTCGAACGAGACTGTACGTCATTTTGGCAATGGGCTGCTCCGCCGTCTTCAGAAGTTTACGCCGCTTGCGCTAATGAGCAAAAACTCGGGCGACCTCGGTCAGTGACATGAGACTTCCCATTTGACTGTCCCTCAGCTGCGTGCTAAATTATCGTCAATTTTATCGGAGTTCATGGCATAATCTACTTCTCAGTAGACTTGCCCTAACAGCCAGTCTATTTTCAACATCTCGATAAAGCATGTCTGAAAACAGATCGTGGACACAAGTGTACCATCACCAATGCAAGCTGAATAAATCAATTTATGAGCGATCCATCACAGTACGGAAAAATAAAATACGGGTTACAACAATCTGTTAAGTCCGATATCATAAATCGATGAGCACCAGACTGTTCGGTGATGACCACTAGTTTGCTCAAAGTTTATTATTGTGTTATTATCCATGGATTTAATGAAGAAAAAAGCGATAGCTAATTTGAAATGGCTATCAATGGGAAACGTTACTCGGCCCTACAGACTTTAATAAATTTATTCGTTTCCTTCAAGGTTAAATTAAAATTGCGAGGATTAACTTTCATCATAATAAAACAAATTAGTGTGTCCAATATTTGAATACAGAATGAACCAGCATTTTTCAATACATCCTGCAAGTTACAATCCTACACTTGACATGATCTCGCATTAAGAAATGGAGCGCTGTCTTACTCACACTGTCGTTAGAATCACGAAGCATTTAAAGGACAATGTCGGAGCATTGAATAGGACAACTTGCATCAGAACTTCTTACCTCTCAGTCGTACGTTATTTACTTATAATCTAATGGATTCATTCAAACCATTACAGTAGCATCCTGAACAGCTAATTTCAATGTTGATTTGTATGGTTTTTCTCATGATATGTTCCCACGTTTTCCCGAACTGATGTTAGAGCTAGTCCCGACCAGCAAAAATCTTACTAAGTTTATTGCTACTTACCGGCTTTTGATAATTGCATTATACTGTTTTCTGTTCATATTTTCCAGAACTCTCTCTGTTGCTATGCTTCAAACATACTCGGAATAAAAATGCTCAATTTTCGTATCATTTTCGTTCCGTAAAAGGTCTTACATTGTTTGAAATTTATGCGAAATAATGACTGGTTTCATCATGAAAGATGAACACGCTTATTATCAAGATTGTTAGGAAAGTTGCGTTCCAAGACTCAGACTGTTGTAAACTTGGCAACTGCCCTACAGAAAAGTAAAATTCAAGCACGTGCAAATGAAGAAACCTTACCAAGCCAAAAGAAACATCCGGCCACAAGCAGTGAGGGGCCACGAATCTTTTTTACCCAAAACCAGAGTTTTGGGGCTTTTAACGTGTCTCTTTTTCTGTTTTAATCTCAGCAAGAATAGTTCGTAAACAAGAAATGTATAACACTCTGTAACAACGATCCGACAGGTCATTGACACTTCGAAAGATGTACTTCTAGAAGTCAGTTTTATTTAGTGGATGCATACGAGACAGCGTTACAATCTAAGATGTTAAGCGGAACCAACCTGTTCACCAACAACTGGCCTGTTCAACACTGACCTGTATATGACAACTCACCTGTTCACCAACAAACGACTTGTTCACAACAGCTGAACGGCTTACTACCGTAAAATTGACGTTCTAAGTCTAACTAGCATGGAAACTAGCACTGGTCTGCTAGCTAGAACTGACCTGTTAGCTAGATGCTGGAAGTGCTAACGGCCGCCTCTCGTTACCTCTGAAATAAAAGAGACATGGTCACGTACAAGCAACAGGTCTAGTTCATAAACACCAATAACTTGAACATTTGAGGCCTGAGAGATCCTTCATGCTACTTTACTCTTCATTTGACATCAACGGCTCCAGAAAGCAAATGATTGCTTCACGGTGAGAAAGTATTTGGCTTCTGTAAATTGAGCCACGGCAACGAGTTTTTGAATCGAAGTTTGCAGCAGAAGAACATCAATACAACATTACAGTTACCTTGAGAGTCTGCCATGGAAAGAGGCGAATCTAGTTTGACTCACAGGGCGAGCTAAATTGAATTCCTTGCTCCAAGTTTTGTAGCGCAGTGGTTTTTACTCACAACTGGAGAAAGGCTTCTCTAGAAAAGAGGTTTTGTTAGGCAAGTATTGAGGGAACAAAATCTTGAATCTTAACATAGTTAAAGCTCTTGAACACAGTGACGTTTGAAACTGATTTTCCATGTAAGGTAGTCGCAGAAGTAAAGAATTCTTTACAGCTGAATTGTTTGATAAAGAAACTCGTAAATATTTACCCTCGAACTTATTTTGATTATTGCTAAAAATTAGAAACTTTTCGAAGCAATCGACCAATGGTTTCTTCTACATGAGCTCGAAAATCAGGTTTCTGAAGATACGTACTGTTACAATCTTTCTCACTGTTCAGTCTCGTTAGCTGAACGAGACTCGAGAAATAAAGTCAAGGCTCGGTCTTCGCGGAGATACTGAAAGTTTGTGAACCTAATTTATCCGTATTTTTAAGTTGAGGATACTGTAGACTTGAGCAGGAGGTTAGCGGGGGTGGGAAGCGTCCAACGCTGCCCACATGGCCTTAAATGACTTAATGAAGCCCGCCTGCCTCGCCAACAATCAACCATGGCATCGCGCGGATGAACGCGAGGTGACCATACAGCGACCTGCAGCAGAGGCCTTTTTTCACCTCCGTGTCTCTTATATTATACCACCTGCACGTCCTTGTGACCCCAAATGTATTGATAATAACACAGTGAAACTATTATCACGCTTATATTTACAAGCAATGGTATCCAAAGTTCTATGATATCACATGCCTGTATATTATTGCTAGTTTTCTCATCAAGAAAAACTAATCTGTTGAAAGCAACAGTAACTAACCTACTCTGTTTTCGCATACATACAAATATTAACTACCAATGCCTTTGCTATGATGCTATACGAGTACCTACATCAGCGAGATCATGCACCCTAATAGAAAAATCCCTGATCATTTAATATTATGAGACATGCATTTTCTTTGTATCCATTTTCTGTCACTGATACTTCACCCAGCCCCGCAACATCATGATGGTAATGCATCTTACACAGCCGCATTCATTTCTATTATTATTCACAGTGTCTATCCGTTCAGTATTCTAGCGCCTGCATGCTATTATGCGCTAAATTTAGGAAACAAAAGTACGAAGAAGAAGTTTCTTCATGTGATGTTGAATCATTTTAGAGGCAGTAATCCCGCGTCTACCAACTGATCATTTGAGGCCGCATGTTGAGCTACAAGAATTTATAAGCTTGCAATAATTGACGGCACGTTGGCTGCACACGCCCGCCGGTGAACCACTAAAACTCTTCATTATCATCGACTGCCTAAACACAACACCGTAAAAACCTTGTTTGTCCTATTAGTGTTTTTGTGGCGGAGCAATTAACGTAAAAAACTGGAGCACAAATTGAGAAAGCCCTCATGAAGAGCCATATAACTAACGATAATTCTGCAATTTATAGACCAACTCTGACCAGTTATACTCGAAGGCAACATCTCCAATATTGAAGAGGAAGCAGAACAATACATTAGAGTTGACCGCATTCAACGCACGCCAGAATTTCTCCTCGGTCATTGCTTTGGGATGGTGACAGGTCAGCACACAATAGCTGGTGCAGTGCCAACATTCAAACTCTTTGAAGCCTGACAAGCAAAAATTACAAGTCTCCTTTCACAAACAAGTGCGTGTAAAACTCTGGCAGATTTGCCTTCAATTTAAACTGTAAGGTTTTTCATCGTAAATCTCGCTTTATGCTAACATGGAGGATTAAAATGCACAATAGACTCACAATATTTCATAGCACCATTAAATTTAGTATTACGAGAACAGTGAAACATTCCTTTTACTTGAATTTTCCCTCTATTTTTTGTTTATTCTCTGCTATTCTTCTCAAACAATGTAAGAAACTGAGTTGCTATTGTCCTGATGGCCACACTTTGTACCATAGCCCAACTCTTCTGAGGCAACTACAGGTAGAATGTTACGGCGTGAAATACGAAATTTTACCGAGTATTTAGTAAGTAGGCGATATTCATTAGTCAGCAAGGAGTGAAACGTACAAATCTTACGAAAAGGCTACGTAGTGTATTATTAGCCCAGTACAGAAAGTAATAGGTAACGTTTAATTCTTACAGAACAGAACCCAAGAAGAAGTCTCACTTTACCAAGCAAGCAGATAACACCTAATAGCTCACATCCGAGTCTGTACCCTGCAGTGCAACATTAAGATGAAACTGCAGTTACTAGCGCCAAACAAAGTGAATGTTCACCGTAAAATACGTGGTAATAATACAGATGAAAGCTCTGCAACTGGGGACTGTGTTGCCATGAATGTTTTTCAGCAACGACACAAACGATCTAATCAACAAATGACGTCGCAACGACCAAGATATTGATCAGTGTAGTTATTCTATTTTGCAAGTCAAAGAAAAATCTCCAGAATTAAGTTCACGTCCCATGAATGACATAAAAAAATTTGAGGTGTTCATAATGTTTTAAAATAAGTTTATGATGCTAATTCGCAAAAAGAAATGCTTACATGTCGAATTTCCAGCTAGCAAGGAAGGGAACATAACAATGTCTTTTCTTCTTACAAATAAGCAAGGAAAAATTTCTTCAGAAATTATCAGAGAAAAATAGGACGATAGATTCTATTTGCTCGCGAACTGACAATATTAGGTAACTAAATAGAATGCGACAAACTGTCTTCCTCACAGTTTTTACGGCACCAAATCGAAAATAAATGAGAAATAATACGATTCAAGGTAGGAAACAACAGTACGACAAGCATGTCCATTATTCAGCTGCGCTCAGGTAATTGCGCTCTTATACGAGGTCTGACCGAAAAGTATCAGAAATCTTGCACTAGCAATGAAGCTAAAGCACGTAGATTAAAACTGCTCAGCACAGATTGACTTTGAACTCTGCTGTACATGATCACTGAGTTTGATTGCTGTACTTCACTACCTCTTTTCACAGCAGATCTCGGAAAGAACGTGTGTAGTGTGTGATCGTCGCATTTATTTATCATGACAGAAAAAGTTGAACACAGAACCTGCATCAAATTTTTACCAAAAACTGCTCAAAAGTTCAAGTAAAATCGCGGAAAGTGCATAGAGAGGAGTGTATGAGCCGCCAAAACCTACGAGTGATTCAGACTTTTTAAGACTCGAAAAATATCACCAGTGACTAACGTTCCAGGATATCCGCAGCCAATATAGCTGAGAAAACTTCCACTACAACGGCATTGTTCATCCTAAGTATCTTCCACCTGGTCGGACAATATATCAAGAGTAGTACTTTGTCATTTTGCCGCGTTTGAGGAATGCTTTTCATTGGAAAAGGTCAAAATTGCAAGCGTCCAGAGAGTAACAATTGCTCATGACAACGCTCCTGCCCATTCAGAGCAGCCTGTGTAGAAGCTTTTGGCTATGACAAATTCCCCAGGTAAGACAGCAAACGTATTCCTTAGATCGCGCCTTTTGCAACTTCACCCTCCTTCCAAAAAATCAAATCCCGATCTTAAGGAAAATAAATTTCAGGGTGTAGAGAAAATTAAAGCGGATACAACTCGACAACTACAGATTATACCAGGACACGAGTTTTAGGTATGTTTTCATTAATGGGAACAGCGCTGGACTAATATGGGGCTTCCAAAAAGACTACTGCGAAGAAAATTATAATATGCCAAATTGGTATGTGTTGAAATTTTCTTTCCTACACGCCAGTCCGGATACTCGTTGATCAGACCTGGGATACAGAAGCTGTGCATACAACTAGTACACTATTGCGCCAGATAAGCCAAACAATAAAACACTAAAAAGTAAGTGCTATCATTCATGTTACAGTACCTTTACTAATAATCTAAGTAGTATTCAATTCAATCGCAAGTTTATACTACCGATTAAGATATCAAACCACTCAAAGGCAAATCATGTACCAAAAACCGCTACGATAATATTCGCTAAAAATTTACTTACCTAAGGAAAAAAAGGATAGAAGCATTATCGTGGCTTGTTAATACAAAGCCTGGTAAAAAATTTTCCCCAACCGCAAATAAGTCTACCTGAACCCCATGGCTGCTTGAGATCGTCTTCTGCTTTCCTTCGCAAGACTGTCATGATTTCATGAATGCGAATCGTATCATTACTTATATATTGCACGAACTTACGACAAATAGGATTATCGTATTGAGCGTATGTGTTTATAACATTCATTCTCTAAATATGATGTAATCGAAGTCTGTAGCCCGTAGAGAATGAACATAATCTTTATATGATTTCAGGTATTTGAATAGAGCATTTGGGAATTATGAATGTTGATTTTCAACACACGCGCAAGCAGCGAGATTGCGGTTTCTTACCTCGCACGAACAGTGCAGACTTCGAGCGTTGATTAGCCATCGCTCTGTGAAGCTCATCCACGATTACTCCGACAAACTCAAGCTGTTTCTCTCAAAAACGGGCGGTGAGGTCAAAAGAGGAGACTCGCTGCATAAAAGCGCGTCATCTCTATCATCTCCCTAGATCTCTTGCAATAACAAGCCGTCAAAAAAAGTCTGCTTCCATAACAAGTAAAAGGTTGCATCTTAAAAGCCTGGAATTAAAGCACATCGGTCCATGAGTTTAGAAGCTACCTTCACATTTAAGTCGCCGCTCAGCGGACAAGATTGTGCAATACAAAGTCCACTACATTTAAGTTGAAGACTAGTGCTGCTCTTTAGCTTCACAACTACACATAACTTTCAACAAACAATAAAACACCTTAATTTATAAGACAGTATTCGATCACTAGCACATTAACGTTTCGGTGAGCGTTCGAAGCCAAAGAAGATTTTATTGCTCAGTTCTTTGTGCAATAAAGCAAACCCAAAGACGCACTCCTCGGCTATCCTCCGTCCCATAAAGCACAGAAGCTGCATAAATTGTGTATTTTACACCAATCTTAGGAGTCATTAGAACGGCAGGAGTGGTGGCAAACGAGAATCGTAACAAGAATGATCAGAAACTCGATTTTCTACTAAGATTTGTGTCTATTTAAAGCAACTGATCGTTAAATTTAATTTACTAACAATCTCAGGCCAATTTGAATAACATCGAGGAAACTTGGACTATGATCAAGATCTTGAATATTCAACTTAATCACTAAGTGGTTCCAGAGTCCCAATGTTTAACTCGCAGAAAATACCACAGTAATCATATTAGCTGAAATCGTTGGCATCGAGTACCATGTTATTCACTACAAGATGCTAGGGATCCCAGCACAATGAGCCGTTCACTGAAATAAGTCTCTTATTATGAATTAAATGTCCAGGGTGAGTGAATGCAAGCGCCTTCCTCCAAATAAGCTTCCTGTATTTGTAATTGACTTTCCCCTTGATCTAGGCTAATAATTTATTATATATTATTCCAAGCCGTGAAGCCCTGAATCCTGTTCAGAGTCAGAAATAATTGTTATTTAAGTCTCCAAATTATTCGCAAGCTATCGGAGAATGTAATCATTCGATGATATCACATTCCTCTTAATGATTAAGCTTGATCTCATTATTCAAATCTGAGAACAAAAGCGAAGAAAAACACTTTTTTTAGAAATTTGAAATTTGTTAGTAGTACTCTTTCATTTTCATCCATGAATAATTAGTCTATTATCGCAATTGTACAAAATGTACGGAGTTACATTCTACGACCCACCCAAAATTTAGAATTACTTCTCAGTCATTCAGGGAGTTGAATATATTTTATAGTTTTTCTCAGCGTGATTGCTTATAGAGAGACAGTGAGGTTTTCAGAAACCTAAATTAGAAAATTGACAAGATGGAGTAGGATCTTATAGTATCAAACATACTCGTGTAGGAGGTCAGTTATTCAGCCACGTTTATTAAGCATGAAAACAAAACTAAATCGGAGAGCCTAGCAAACTAATAAAACTAACCCTATGTCAAACTTCCATATGAAATGGTGCTGAATCCTTCGTGGGTAGCTAAGAATCCACCATTTCCAAGCACATTCCGACGGAAAGCCACATCAGAATGCTCCTTAAGAAGAGTTAAGAAATCTTACTGACTTCGAAACAGCTCTAGTTTCTAAAGCCACTACGGAACAGTGCTCTCTACCACACCTGTGTGAGAGAAGACACTGCATAAAAAAGAACATTCTTTATAAAAAAACATTATAAAGAAAACCAGTACAAATGAAGATAAGAAAATTTACACGACTTGGGTAATGGAACAATCTGACAAGAATATCTCTAAAACAGAGGATGAACACAGTTATTACCCAAAAATGCAGAGTACATAGTCCAAAAAGTTTGCATCAAGAGTGCAAAATGGGCCAGCCATAAAAATATTCGCAGATCTACGCTGGAGAGACAGATATGAGCAGCAAGTAGGTCAGCAGCGGCAATCATAAGGATCATTTTGATTTAGCGAGCTCAATGCATGACCACCCAAGGAGCAGTGGCTGAAGTATCGTATGTTCTAGAGCAGCATTGCTTGTATCCAGACCCACACCTACTTATGGTGAGCACGCCTTTGAGTATGACAGCCAACTACACATAATCGGAAAAAGTGAAAGCAGTTTTGGTACTTGAAAGTCTCACTAAACGTACGAACAAGCTAGAAAATGATACGTGTCTTATAACAAAATAATAATAAATAACTCTACACGAAAGGTCAATTCGAAGAAGGTGAGATATGATCTTCAACAAGCTCTATCGCTTCAGAATTTAGCTGGAAAATGTCTAGTGCATATGAATAAAGCGTAAAAAATGAATTTGATTTTATAGTTGGCATGTTGAACACATTTTCAATACCAACTCAATATATAACTATGGAAACACAAGTACTGAATGACTAGCATCACACTTTTGAAATTTACTACACAACAAATTTTGTTATGAAATCCTGAAGGTCTTTCTGTAGGTTGTTAGTGTTCGAGCTCATGTCGCATTAATATGAAGTGCTCATAGTCCTGTCATAGCATCAATAATTGGAGACGAGTCAGGGGGAATTTTTGTACCATCGTTTGTTCCAACTGACGTGAAGCTTGTCTAGCGTCTCCTACAACTTCGTAATCGCTTGCCTTGATCCCTAAATTCCACGATTCCTAGGAAATCATACTCGTCAATGAGCCGCTTCACGCAATCATTTACAATTCATCTATGCGTTCGTAGTTTCGTCCGAATAGTTGACAAAGGTCAAAGTAACGTCGCGAGTCAAAGTAATAACGTTGAAATAGAAGTCGATATTAGTGTACCTCCACAGTTAAAGTGGTGCGCAGGATCAAGCTACCTAGATAAATGAACTTTTTCGAAGCTAAAATACAGTTCGGTTTGAAACCTAAAACTCAAACTTTTGAAAAGTTTGGCAACGCAGTATTGAAATGAATTTTAGCTATCGTGAATACGGAAAGGAGCATCGCTCTCAAACTTTGCTAATAGCAGCGAGTTTTGCACAGCAGTCAAGGCTGTACGTAAAACTCAGTGCATCCAAACATGACTGCGGAATTTATTGCTCAAATGTTACGCAAGCTTAGGAATATTGAAGCTATTATTCCTCTGGTGATGCTCAATAACGAAGCCAGGAATATAATCTGATCAAGCCTAATCCCATAATAATTTTGCATGATAATATGACGAAAAAAGTACAGTAATTGCAATGTATAAAAACGAGGTGCAGGGAGACCGCACCACCACAGCGGACTGACTGACTAGACATCGGTCTCTTCAAACGTTTTGTAGAACGCAGTTTCGTAAAAACTTGACACTTCCCTCAGGTATAATTCTGCATCAGTATTTTTCAATCCTTGAAATTCAGCAGCGCTACGACAGCACCAACAGAGACATAAACGAGGATGAAGTTCGTGTTAATTGCCTCTAGATACACATCGTAAAAATGAAAGAGCCTATTTTTAAATGGCTAGTCTTCTGCTGAGAATCCTCTTCAAGGGTCCTATCCCGGACGTGGTAAATGTTGCTCGTTAAAATTCATGAGCGTTGAAGAGAAATTGTACCTCTAGTAAAGCTTGTTTATCTGAATGGAGTTATTTGAGAGTACGAACGTAAAAACACAGCAGCATTAGTATCAATCATTTAACTTTTAAAAGGAAATTATACCTCAAAAAAAGAAGTCCCAAATTGGTATAGGCCATTACTACACGGCTCTGAATATTCATGGGTTCTGACAGTCAGCAAGCATCGAGGCTTGAGCAAAGAAGAGCCTTGTACTCCAAATGCCGTCAACTCAAAGCAACGCTCTCACAAGAACTTGCTTAACTTCACTGTCGCGATCATGTAAATTACCTTGAAGCCCGACATTAACAACAAATTGCGAGGGAAAGTTCACCGGCTTGTATAGTTTTTATCGTCTTTCAACCTATGAGTAAAATCTTGGCTCCTGCTGCTCGGCTAACAAACTTTATTCATTAAAAATCATTTTATTCAGTATAACTTTTCGTTAGAGCAGAAATATGGCTAAAAATATCCAACGTTCCTGAAATTTTTCATCGAAGTGTTAACATGCGTTTGAAGTATGCTTGGTATGCTTCAGAGTGATCATTTACAGAGACTCACTTGCGAACGTCTGGGAAACGAACTTCGGTCGATACGAACCAAGTTGTCTTGAAGTTTAAAAGTAGTTCGTAAAAAGTGTCCTCAAGGTAGTTCGTCGGAGTAGTACGAGTTGTTAACAATAGGACTCTTTCGCTGCACCAACACGGTCTCAATCAAACTCGTGTTGTGCGTTCGCTAGGAAACTATGATTTTGCGATTATTTACATCCTTATAAGTATTTTAAGTCGTGTGTCTCATCTTACAAAGGTAAAATTAAGGATCTTAATTTTGCTACTATTATAAATTCTGTAGTGTACTTTAAGGTTGTTCAGTGTACGTTACATACCATCGAAAATTATTATTGTTTTTATAGAGCTCGTTGTGCGGAAAATACACGTTCTAGTACGGGCATGCATATTAAGAACAGCCAATTTGAACAGAACTTGTCTGTAAGTTAGAAATTATAGGCATTAAATCGTTATATTTCTGAACTTTTTTGTCCCAGTCACTTAAATTTTGTGAAAAAATTGACATTAAACATGAAATGTCAGCCGTCATATACATAGCAGTTTATGAAACGAACTCTTATCTAACAATGCGATCTCTCTATGCAGATACAAACAAAAAGCAAAGGAGAAGAAGTTGTTGCTGTCACCCACTAACTATGCTAAACTGACTTCTATGAAAGTTAGTACTTGAAATGAGCAGTTTATGGTTAGTGTTGCCATGCGTTGGATAAGGTTTTGTAAGTCCTCAACTGCCACTCAAGTTTATGCATGTAACAACTGGAATACCTTGACAAAACAAGGAATGAGAAGTAATAAATATTAATCGAGTAGACTCTCGTACGAGAGTAAAGCTAATAACACAAACAGTTGATCAGAGGTGGTCAAAAGAGAGGCAGAAATAGAGACATAATTTAACCCTAAACTGGCCCCGCGCGACTAATGCTAAGGTAAGTCAACAGGAGCTCCCTCATGAAGTGGTCAGTGTTTGCATGATATAACACACTGAAATAGTGTGTCGTTTTATCATGCGTTGTTGAATTTTCATTAGAGCATGCATCAATATATCGGATAATAGAATAAAATAATACACGTCCTTGCCTGTTTTTGACACACGCAAGCGTATACCTGAATACGCCCGTCGGCCATAACCACATTCCTACGCAAGACAATATAAGCCTCAAATTTATTTTAGTATGACAATGGACACCCTGACCACAGATTACAGAGAAGATTCATCGGAGGATAGCAGCAGGGCTGCAGCAACAGCCAACCTGTCTACTCATAACGAGGACAGACTACTCAATAAATTACAGAATAATTACTCAATAATCGTCTTAGTCAGACTACGGGTTCTGGATCTGCCCAAAGTCGTCCTTTGATTCCAGGGATCAAAAACGACTGACAACGACTCAGACGCAGCCTCCTGCTACAAGTACTGTAGCTGCACTATAAATAATAGTTTTATATTAAAAAAAAAAAAAATTCAGACTTGAACGTCAAAAAATGTATCATCGTTCGTGCGTAAAATTGTACGATAAAGTTTAAAAAAATAAAAAGTTGTACGATTTTTTATGTCCCTAAGTAAGAAATATGTTAAAATTTCAGTTTGTTAAATAACATATTAGTTTCTACACGAACACTCAATCACTCCCCTCAAAAGCTTTCTAAGAAATACATCCCAATAAAACTTAGTACTTTTAACGCATGAATTATTAAATTTATAAACATTCACATCTGGGTTGAAGACTTAACACAGTGAAGCGTAAAGTAATTTAATAGTTACAACAAAACATTGGGTTATTATTCCAAGTTTTCCTAAATTTACTCTTTCTGCGAGCATAGAACTTCGAACACCAGCAGCTTCACTTCTAATAGAGAAGGTGCAATTCGACTTCCCCTCCAACCCAAAACTTGGAAAATAAAAAGCATAGTTAACTGTCTCCTGCTGTCGCTCCGTCCTGGTTGTGCTCATGTAACAATCCGGCCTCAAACCTCATTCCCTTCACGACGCTAAATTACGGCAACAAAAGAAAAAACTCTTCGCCAAGCCTCCAAAGCTTTTCTAGGAAATGTTTTATGGTCAAATTATCTATTTCGTACAATAAGAGAGTACTTGAAATCAGCATAAATACTGCACTCTAAAAATGCAGATCAGACTAAAAATCTCAGTTTATCCTTTTTGAGAAAAAACAACGAAGACTGTTTTGCGCGCGTGTCTGTGTATGAGATAGATTTTCCAAGGTTATAACTATATACTCAAATCCAAATAAAGTTTGACTATGGTTATAAAATTATTTTGAGAAATGCCTTATTTACATTTTTAACGTGCGTGCATCGATGGCATCTAACCAAACCCTAAATATTTTAGATCTCAGAGCCATTAAGTGACAACTTTAGAAAAATAGTAACACAAAGTGCTTGTGCTACCAACTTCCTCCACATTTAAGAATTTCCAGTAGCAAAGACAATAAGAAAAAATCGCAGTTACATTAAAGAAATAGAAATATGGCTAAAGTTCTCGCTTCATTTTCAGCACACGCTTCATGGACTTCGATGTACGTATTGCACATGTAGTCAGAACACAAAATCATCACCCACTATTTCTCAAGTCAAGTCGTTCAAGTCAAGCCTCAAAAATCACACTCAAGATGCCTACCAATAATGGCTTTCCGGACGGACTATTTTTGCTCTAAATAATTTTATTCCTTCGGCCTCCATCGCTTTATGACGTTTTTCCGCCTAACTACGTTGATCTAGACTCCAGGGGCGAAGAAGTTCCCCCACATTCTATTTCAGTCCCTTACTCATTTTTATTCACCCTCGTTTTCGCTCTGCAAATTTGCGGTTGGAATTTCATTATGACACCACTGGTAACAAACTCTTACGTTAGCACTGTAGAGGATGACAACATTCGTACCGAAATCGAGATGACACTGTGGAGAATATCACACGTCTCCGCATCGAAAATAGCGATGCACTACGACTCAGCATGTAGGAACAGTCAATTATGAGCATTCAGAGGTCAACATGGATTCTGTGGTAATGTTTATGGTACAGAAAGCTAAGATGCACAGTATCCGGAAATACCACCTATTTTCCTTGGGCTTCGTAGCTCATATTTCTAAAAAATGGGTCAGACAAAATGCGTGTCATCTTCTTCATAATAATACCTGCACATGACTTGAATAGCGCCATATCTCACAGGTGTCCTAAGCCAAGAGATATTTCCTGCTGACACTTTATAGGATACAACTTCAATTGTAAACGGCCTTCTCCTGCTTTTCTTTCTCTGTGCGTTTTCGATGATTTATCAAAATATATTTTCGGTTTTGAGGAACATCGCGCATGAACATCCCATTTTTGGGTGACGGTGGAACAGTTTCTTGAATATTTGATGCAATCAGAGGCCATGAGATCGCATTAGATATCGACACGCATCACGCCTGTTATCACGCTGCTCCCATCCCACCTTCAGGTACGGCTAGGCGCACAAGCGTGATGCACTAGTAAGGAGATGTAGAGAAGCCAACACAAATGCTGAGGACAAAACCTTAAAAACGATAACTTCAGCAAGACTTCACGGCTCCTCGCTTAACTAAGCTCTCAGCTTTCTGTCCCGCTTATCAACAAAATTAGCGGCTCAAAATTGCTGCCCGAGTAGCTGCAATTCTGTCCCTATAATCCAAAGTTAAGTTCCCCTCGTGCACCACTGGCCGCACTCTATTACTAAATTTGAATGAATTCAAACTGTTCAATCATTCAAATTACCATGCACTGAATACTAACCCATGCTTACAAAAACTTGAAAAGTTAATTTAACTTGGAAAATGAGGAGAGGCATACACGACATTGACTAAACTTGAGACCGTGTAATTTATTTCATACTCCTACCAATTCAGCGATCGAAATTCCTTGAAATTTTTAATATTCTGTTGAATAATAATAACACCTCTTGTACATAGTTCTCAAAAGATTGTCGAGTTTAATAAAAATATCGATGGGTTTTGAAAATCGTACCGTTTTTAAGTGTGTTATTGTAAGGGCATAATTTCTCGCCCTACAGGTTCTGACAGGGAATGGCTTCATACTCTTGCCCGGCCGTTATTTAAGGAGGAAGAACAAATAATATTTATAGAATTTAACAAATAAAGTTTACAAACAATTAAAACAAAATAGAATTTCAATAAATTTCCTACTCAATGAACAAGTTTAATTTCAGAAGGCTTGATTAGCGCCAGAGCAGTCAGATTATGCAGAACCAGAAACTATGCTCAGCCGGCCTCGTAGGCACGTTTACTGAACATGAGACTAACTACACCCACTTATCAAGCTTCTTATTCTATCAGTCCTACGTTGAACAATATCTTAATGAACGAGTTTAACAAATGGAAAGCTTACTGGCAACAATAGTCGGATTCTGCAGAAACAGAAATCATGTTTAGCCGGCCCGGAAGGCGCGTATACCAAACATCTGACGGACTACAGCTACCAACTTAACTTCCTAGCCTATCTTACCTATGCTATTAAATCAATGCTATTAAATCAATGCTATTCAATCAATGCTATTCAATCAATGCTATTCAATCTACGCGATCTATGTTAGCCAATCTATGTTGAAATAATTTATGCGATCCAATTTATGTAATCCAATCTATGAGGAAATAATCTATGCTGAACTGACTCGGGTAAAGGCGCTGCCGAAGAGGTCAGGCCTGTTGAGAAGAACAAACGGTTTCTGTAATCAAGAATAAACAAATTTCACAAATCGAAGTTCCAATATCACAAAGTTACTCTGCAGCACGGTCAAGTCTTTAACCGGTTGCGGGGCAGAAGGCTTACACACTGAGAATCTAAACGGGAAGGACAGACCAAAAGAATTAAGAAAAAGAAATTGCGTGCAAGAAAGACGGACTCATCTACTGAGAGTTATTCCCATATGAACGTTGATTATGAGTCAAGAGAGTGCAAGTTCACTTCCATTGATTATAATTATATAGTACGATATTTTATTTTCATAGATTATACAATATAGAATACCATCACACTCAACTGAATTATGCACGCCATTTTAACGGATTACTGGCCACTTTGACAGGTTACTTGCAAGAAATCTTAGCATACCACATCATTCACAGTACGATGCCAAGCAAGCACGTCAAACACAAGCTACACACCACACGCAAGAAAATCAACGCATATTCCCACTCCCCTCGCAAGCACTTCACAGCCCTACATGAAAATACGTTGCCTTCCTGATCTCCAGCTGATGATGTTGAGGTCCAACGCGTCCATCTGCAGGAGATGTAAACAGCGGGGGCACAATTGCTGGACAGTCGCTCATCAGGGCTGTCAGGCGGTACCGTCACGCGCGTCTAAACGCGTCTATTAAACGCCCTGCGCTCTTCTACACAACCACCAAATTATTGCAATACATAAATACAATGCATGTTCAAAACATGCCTGAAAATTGTTATTATGTTCTCAGAGTCTTGAAAAACGAGCAGGTACAAATATCTGCACGGACCATAACAATTTTGCTTATTTCCTGAAGACAAAATGTTTTAGTTAACCCTCTACAATCATCAATAGATTTTTATTGCATTCAAGTGTAAAATCCCAAAACATGCGTATCGAAATGCTAACTAATGTGCAAAAGTATTTCAGCTACATATTCTACGCAATTGTGTGAATTATCTTTACGTAGAAACTATCTATAACATAGTAATGGTACGAACATTGCTGCAGTAACGAGTTAAATCGATTTATTTTAAGTTGTTTTTCTGCAGACGAATAAATTACTGCACGGTCTGAATGGCAAAGAAGTTTGGGTTACTAGCTTACAAATGGATTAATAATCAAGTGTACTATAGTAATCCCAGGACCACAGCAAGTTCTCTGCAGTCACTCGCAATGAATTCGCCTCGCCAATACAAACGAAAGTAAGGCGGTGTGCTGTCCGTCTGGCATAAGATTATCTCGGTGAAAACAACATGCATCTTTATTAAAAGTGATCCAGAAATGGCACATAATGAACCAGTGGACATGAACCCCCTACCCATTTCTACAAAGATTTATGGTCATGCCAACGCTGCTGTCATGGCTGGATCACGGAAGATGCAAGAAAGATTCATTCACAGCTTTAACTCATGGAACACCATATATTTTGCCTGAAAGTTCCTCAATTTTTAATAGAGTACCGCATAAATCCTCATGGTGTGCTCCAAAATATGAGTTGTGTACTAGTTTACAGTTCTCTCTTACTCCATCATCCCTCCTTGTTCCATGTAAAATGAAAAAACACGAAAAGGCATAATTTTAAAAGTGAGAGTTATTGTCAGAAGCTAAAATTAAGTTCTAAATTTAGAGGTTTTCACAGTAAAGTAATAATCAGCTACACTACAGGAGCGACATGTTGTACTTTTATTAACACACTTCATGGAGAGAGATTTCAGATACATTTGCAAAGTAATTTATTCCGTGTGGCAGAGCTTCAATATAATCGACAGCTGTGATCCAATTTCGCTGAGAGCGGTTCCACGAGTGTTGTATTTGGGGGAGTAAAAACTCGCGAGAAAAATAAACAAATGTTAAATTATTGTACCATTGTTTATTTGATAGAAAATAATATTATAGCCAAAGCTCAATCATCTTTCAGTATTAGCTAGACATTCCATCACAACAATTCAGCCATTCAAAAGAGACTGCTGAAATTAATTTATTTATTAATCCAATTTTGCAAGTGCTATCACAAAAATACAGGGTACCCATAAAGTCTCTCATAAAGTCTCAACACCTGTCTCACAAACAGGATCCCTGAAACACACAAATGCAAAACATGATTAAAAACTTTAATAAACAACGAATACAATAGAAGAAATCTGAATAAAATATCATATCAATTGCATTTGTGATAAATTTTTGAAATTGTAAAGAAACTTCATGGACATCCTGTAGTTCTCTGAAAGTAGTAATTTAACTTTAGCAACAAATTTCATTGTTCGTATTCAAAACAAGACGGAAATGATGTGCTCCTTAATGCGTCGAGTTACACAGACCGGAAGCACAATCGTAATTTTGAATGAAACAAATTGATTCATGAAAGTTCGATTCCTAAACTCACTCTCTCTACTTCGACTGGACTCATTTCCACACTTGAGAATCATTTGAATCGAAGTACGCGCTTTCACATCTTGTTTAGGTCAGTCTCACCTTGTCTCATCTGCTACTGGAGGCTAGAGTCCCTAGCCAAATATTAGCTCCCTTCACACTGAAGTCACTGCCTCCACACTGAAGTCACTGCCTTCACACTGAAGTCACTGCCTCCACACTGAAGTCACTGCCTCCACACTCAAATCAGTGCATCCACACTCAAATCAGTGCATCCACAGTCAATAATTAAGGTTGATTCCCACATCCGTTACTCTTTGAGAGCTGTTGTCTCAAATTTTATTTCGTATAATTTAGACTATTTTTTACAAATTAGCAAGCAGTGATTAACCACAGAGCGCACCTTGACAAAATTCAATATTTTAATGATCATATCCAAAAATATTCATTCCTATTCTAAATATTTTCGAATTTCTTTTCAAATATTTTACATCATGAATTACATTTGATAAGAGTTTTGAGACACTTGCCTGCTGCAATTGCACTAGCAACAGGGACGAAACAATACAGTGAGCTCATAAGTTGTATAAACATGTTCAGAATGTCTCAAATAAAGTATATTTATCGTCATTCATAGTTATTTTAAAAATTATTTTCCCGTGAAATTTAAATTTGAGACAGCCGACTGCTTCACACAACTGAAAATACATCAGCTTCCCCATCCTAGAGCCCGAAACAACTTGAGTTTTAACCGACACTCAATGAACCCTCCTGCGCATAAACTTCCTTAGTCTTCTTTGACATTCATTGATGAGAAAAATTTCAAGCCGTCTGAGAAGGCCATGAATGGTTTATAATTGTGCGAGAACTTGGAGTCTACTCATGCCTTTCATATGTATCCTCACTCCGTCTCTACGAAGTAACGAGAGTCAATTGTACAGTCTAAGATGGCTCACTTTCAACAGTCATTGAACCACACAATGTTTTGGTGAGCACGCTGAAGCTTCAGGAATAGTATATTGCACTTTGAGGTTTCTCTCGTCCAAACTGGAATAACTACCTCACCATACCCACAAAAAAGAGATTACACACGACCAAAAACTATTCATATTCAATACTAAAGCACCGCCTTAGTGGGCTGTCTACAAGCTAGACATAATCAAAGAGTGTGAGCAGTATAATAAATACAATATCTTGACAAAGACATATTCAATAGGAGCTTGTCAGGTATTCAAAAAACACAAAATCAGTTCAAGAACCAATCAGCGCCAATGCCACAAAGAACCTATAAATAGGTCTGGCTAGAGCAATTCCAGGTAAATACGAGGTGAATACAACGAGGTATCGTATGAGGGCTGGCCGCAAGATTGACGAGCTATTGCACGCAACGAAAGCAAGGCATCTTATTATAGCTGCTGATGACGTACTCTGAAACAAAAATAACCTTTTGGTTATAATTACATGCACAGCTTGACCGACGAACTCGTATTTATGGCAGCAAAGAGCACATTACATGCTGTAAGAACTGTCCTATACAGTTCTTAAGGCTGGATCATAATTTCACCATCAGTAATGTCCGTGATCGCTCGGCAAAATATGCTAGAATTACCTGCGGAGTGATAATTACTTGAAATTCAATTGGAATATATTTCGATATCATTTGTTCGTCTATACAGTTATTATTTAATTAACTTTTATTGGCGATCCCCATTGTAAATAAAATATGGGTTCAGTAACCCTCATGGACTAAATTTAACAGCTCATGTGATTACGTCTCGAAATTAAAAATTGGCCCTGAAAACTGTTAGGTGAACGTATTAGCGGCTGTTCAAAAATAGGGAACAATTAAATGACTAAAAACACCCAACTTCAGTTTAAAAACTACAATTTAGCTCACAATGACCAAAGGGGACTCACACAAATTGATAGAGAAAATGTAGATATAATATTTACAGATAGTTCCAGGAAGTGGATGAACTTTTGCCCATCAACTTATGAGTCATACATGAACTATGAACATGAACTGCGAAGAGGAGTTCACTAAGAAAAGCAGCAAGATCTGTGAATGAAGCTCGCCTGCTTGTCCACGATATTCAAGCATCAAGTTATCACGGTCATCGAGCTTCACCTTAATTATAAGCGGCGATGATAGCAGTAATAATAGCTCAATAAGCAATGAAATTAGAAGACGATTCTGAAAGCGGGACGATGCTTACACTTCGCACAGCGCCCAATAACTGGGCAAGTCCAGCACCAAAGCTTCATCACTCATTTCTTAAATTGGTTTTCTTTATATAAGGGCAAGAGAAAATTTAAAAGTGCAACCTCGCAGCGATTTGCACTGATGAGCACGCATGTTCCAGTCACCCTGCGTCGTAATTAGAGAAGGCGATATTTCAATTTCAGACCTACCTACGCACGCCGTTTCAGTAAATGGAACTTTTGCCACAGATACGTTTCACTTTGAAATATTCGCTATCCAGTTTGACCTTTACAAACCGTGTTGAATGCCTTAAGTCTGTAACTTTATAAGGTACAGCACTTTCTTACTACTCATTTGTATGTTGTTCAGTTCAACAGCACAAACAAAAGATGAAGCGCTGGTATGACATACGAATACGATGGACCTGTTGGACGCCATTCAAAACAAATAGCAAACAACCAATACAAGTCGTAAGAACAGCATTTGAACTCAACTCATTGATATTTTATCAGTGCAGTCGTAATTGATGTTATAGAGAATTGCAGAACAGTTATTTAGGGCAGATAATATTTCAAGGAAAACAGTAGCGGTAGCATTCAGGTGATGTTTTTGAAACCCTCAAGCAATTTTTGGTCGTCGCGATTCGTGGAAGCGAATCGCGCTCTTGATATGAATTCGTGATAATGGAAAAGACGAAGGTATATTCGTAAAAGCGGTTTCCAAGTATCAGGTACATTGGTTCGGAACGACGAGCACCTTGAATTAAAATGCAATAGCGTTTTATTTACTATTCGTAGCACTTTCTTAAAGACAGAAATACTGCTGAAAACCTTTTGAGAAAATAGTGAAAGATAAACATTACAAGCAGTAAAGGGGTATAGATGCTCGACAAAAATCAAACAAGGTAGAATCATTATATACAAATTTAAGTTTAAAGTTCATACGCTACAAGTTGTCTAAAGCTGCTGTAGGATTAAATAGTCAAGAGTGTCCAGCCTGTTATATTTTAACTAATTTTGCAATAGGTAAGAAATTTTTGTGAATATTAAATGCTGGAAAACACATGTACTTCTTACCACACAAAAGCTAAATGCAATTTAATGATGAAATTGAATCGAAAAAACTAGAAGAACACTATGGAAATTTCCCACACGGAGCAGTAATGATAAGGTCAAGGCAATACTAAATTCAATACTTCACGAGACATGGAACCCAACTTTCTAAACTACAGGAACTGTTTGTTAAGATAAAAACTGTAGTTGAACATTGCATTGTATGAAAGTTCATCATCGTAAGGCTTGCTAAATTTGTTCGATTATGTAAACTTAGAGTAAATAATACAAAGACAGAATCGAAGGCACCCTAAGGAGGTCGCTTGCAAGATCGTTAATTGTCATGAGAAAATTGATGATTCAATCACCGAGACTTGAACTTATAACTGATTTGTGCTGCAATTTTCTGTAGAGCGTAAGCGCACAAGCTGTGCTAAGAAAAGTGGAGACTATCACCTGCCCTTCTCAGGACCTCTGTGGCCTCAAACTCCGATTTGAGGAAAAGCATCAACAACGTTTCAATCCGCCCACCAGATATCCCGGACAGAATTTACTTCTTCAAATACGGTCACGCCTAAAAACAGGATTCCATCAGAATCCAAAATTGTAAGCGATCCTTATTTGCCTTCTGTAGAGTAAATTCAAGCAACCCTGATAACTAAGACGACAACTGTCGAAATGAACCCGAGTAGAATGTGAATTTCTGTGCAAAATCTTGTCTCAAGAAGGAAGTCCCAATTTACACCTTTTATTGGAAAATAATTTTCAAGTAATTGCTGTACTTTAAGAGTGAATGTCCCCCATCAACAATTCAGATATATGTATTATGGTAGACATAATTTTATTCAATCCTCAAAACTTATATGCTTTGGACTTTTGAAGGAAAACTGTAATGCCTTTCTGAGTCACAAGATGGCCACCCAAAAAAATATATCATATTGAAGTCACAAAAATTATCTGATGAACTGGTAGTTCCCCCTAAAACTGACCGTGATCCTACTCGATGTAACTTCAAAATGCTTCAATTCAAACGGTCAAATATTGTTCGATGTTCAAATTATTTTAATTGTGATTTTGAGGTGTGATGGGGCATACTGAGCGTAAAGATGTAACTCAATAGGATATATCACGGCTAAATAAAGAGATAAATTGTTAGAAAATATGCCGAACATCTACAGGAACATAATAAAATGCTGAATTAAAACGATCATCGTTGTTAAGCACGAATCACAAAGACATCACCAAAAGCAGATAGCCTTTCTTCAGTAAAATGTAGGAAGCAGATAATCTCCAAATTTATGCCAAAAGGAAAACCTGTGCATCCAGGAGCGATAGTCGCTTATCTATATAAGGGCTGTTGAAAAAACCTAGGCCAAGTTATACAGGGTGTCCTAGAATTAATCGACCCTTACCATTTATCAATAAAACAAAAACTAGGTTGTTAAAACTGGTTTCAATTGAGAGAAGAACGCTTTTATGGTTAATTAACTTAGTATCCTAAATACACAACTGGATAACTAGATTTCTAGTTCGATTTCAAAGCCTTGCTTTTCCGCCATGTCTCGATACAGCAAAGAAGAAAGAATAATAATTCTGCAAGTCTACATGAGGTCATTTTCAGTAATAGAAATGCAGCGTGATTACCGAATCCAGTTTCAAACAAGAAGAAGTCCTTCTAAAAACTCAATTAAATCTCTATTTCGTAAATTCACAGAGACTGATAGTGTTAATGACAGATCATGATCTGGAAGATTAGGATCCAGACGTACTGAAGCTGTAATTGACCGAGTCTCTACAGATGGTGCAGATAATCCTTCAACCTTCATCAGGAAACGTTCAACTCAATTGTTTCTCGATCGTCATTACAACGCATTTTCAAGAGTGACCTGAAGTTATATCCGTGCAAAATCCAACTGACCCATGAGATATTAACTAATGACTCTCAACTGGGTCTTAATTATGCTGAATCTTTTCTTCATTAGTGCGAGGATGCCTCGTGCATCGAAAACATAATATTCTCTGATGAAGCTCATTTTCACTTGTCTGGCCATGTTAAGACATAATTCTAGGATTTAGAGATATGAAAACCCATAAGAAATCTATGAAAGACCACTGCACTCTCCTCGTATCACTGTGTGGTGTGAAATAACTGCCTCCACTGTGTTTGATCCGTACTTTTTTGAAAATGATGAAACAACTTCAACAGTTACTGGTGGAAAAAAAACGAATTATGATCAGATAATTTTTAATTCTAAGAATTGAGAGACGAGGAGACCTTCACAGTACTTGGTTCCAACAGAATGGAGCCACAAACCATACAACAGGAGAAACTATGACACTGTTGCGAAAATGTTTTCCAAACCGTTTGATTTCAGTGTTTGATAACATCCCGTGGCCTCCTCGTTCTCCAGATTTGAACCTAGCCGCTTTTTTCTTATCGGGATACGTTAAGTCACGAGTCTACGTCGCAAAACCAGTAAATTTGCAGGAACTGAAGAACAATATCTATCATAACATTGCTCAACTCTCGCCTAATATACTAAGGAGTGTCATGGAAATAATGAAATGAGCACAAAGTTGTCAAAACAACCGTGGTCATCATTTAAAGGACATTGTTTTAAAATAATTGTGCTAATAAATCATAAAAACGTTTTTCTTTCAATTGAAACCAGTTTTATCAACCTAGAAGTCTTAGTTTTTGATTTATTAGTAAATGAAAAGGGTCAGTTAATTCTGAGACACCCTGTAGAAAGGAACTTGCAGAGAAACTTAATTGTCACTGGCAAAAACAAAATATCGAGAAGAATATCAAGTACTAGTAAGAAACCGAGAACGGTTCCAAATTTAAAATTGGACAAGTAGTGGGAAACAATGCAGAGAGTCAATAATAAAGTAGCAATAGAGCGTACAATTAAAAATGAGTAAACGTAAAACTGAGAAGGTATCATGTTTACCTGAGCTTGTATCAGCTGTTGATGAACGTAATTATTGACACGGTCCACAGACCGTAAGTTGAGCAGCCTGATCTGTGACCTCCATTGGCTGGATGGTGAATGTAGCAATTACAGTTACCAGCTCAAATATGGTGGTCCCAGCACTTATTGGAAGCTGATCCCGTCCATTGAAAACAAAATAAAATTTCGTTACCGTATACGGAACGTCTATGTTCAGGTCCAAAAAATTACTTCATTACTAGCAGGTCTCGCGTAGTAAAACATTCGATGGAAAATTGCATCCATCGTTATATAAAGGGATAAATAAGTCTCAGATGAGTAAAAACTATCTACTCACTGAATATCAGCACTGACTTCATTCAAGATACACAACTCGAGAGTAATGTCCTCGTATTAATTGGCACAACAAGCTACAACTTGCAAGCCTCGGAGCATAACAATGCTAAAGAAACGAAAATATAAAAAAGAACAGGCAACGATCAAAAACCATTACAATTCATGCAAGATTTCAATGGATCGACCTCTTCCACTGGATAGAAAAGAAAACTGAAACTAAAGGCATTCCTCGCATGTACTCAAACAAGCCACTACTGCAGAATCGGAGGTAGCTGTAGTGGTGTTTCTGAGAACTGGTAATTCTTGAAGACAGGTATAGTGATGGTGACAGACAGAGGAGGCTCAGTGCCTCCTCTTCCAACATATATTTCAGAAATCCTCATCGCCTAAGGAGCGCAAATACCGAGATACGCTGGAGAGTCGCATCCAGCTCAGCCCATTGAATGAGACAGGATTATGCCTCACTTCAGTTGTGAATTGGATCAATTGAAATACTAAAAGTAAAAAGTCAGGATATGCTAACATCAATCGATAGTCTTAAAAGTGACAATATAACTAAGAGAAATGGAATAGAATACGGCAACATGAAAGAACCATTTGGTCTATTCTTAGGCTGCTACCCAAGTCCCATAAAATGATGATGAACCCAATGACAACGTCGAAAAGACTGTCAGCTACAGATAGTGACATCCACTAAAAAAACATTCAAGTTTCCTAAGCCTTACTTTCGTATAATACGATGCTGGAATACAAATCCTACGGGAAAGAAAAGAAAACTAACATATTCAACTCGGAGAGCCAAGCTCTAGAAAAGCCAGGATATTATCTTATTAATTTTTTTCCTCACTGAGATCGAGGTACTGCTTCAAAGAAGCAGTTGCTGTAGCAGCAATTATCTGTACGACGTCTTCTGAGAAAGCTTTGGAGGCAGCAAATCGGGTCTTCGTACGCAATTTAGATGGTAATCTGTACTAGCAGATTAGCAGTCATGCAACTTCAGAAAGTGCTCATTAAAATAAGAATACACTAAAAACGATGTTATTAAAAGCACCATTGTCCCTGGAACTAAAGGCCACGACCATGTCTTGCTGTGTTTCTTCATGTGAGGTACCAGGATGCAAGGTGGCATAAATAGTATCAAACGAGCACATTCATATTCAAATAATCATTATATCACTGCTAAACTGTGAAAATATTCATATTTTTGTTTAAAAAACAGCCAGTGACAAAAGTCAGGATCCTTCGTTAGGTATTGTCTTACCTTGTGGACTGTAACAATATATTTCAAGTTATAAATAGAAGGATAACTAGTAAGAAGATACTTGTCATTCTATACAGCAAGAAATCCGTATTGATAAAATCGAACAATTGTTTCAAAAATCAAAAAATCTAAAAATGCCAAACCGTACATGAAAATTCATTTACCTTCTCCCACTGGTTTATCTTGGCACAACAAAACACAGAATTGAAACGCACAAATAGGTTTACTGTGCATAGGTTAACACACCAAGGAGAACATGCATGTCTGTTCAGCCTCCGCATTTTATAACACATCGAAACTATGCGAATATTCAACAGCAACTCATCACGGAAGTAATCAATCTTGCGGTGGGCAAATTCATTTTTATCTGACAACGGCTAAAAAAGCCAGAGACAAATTACGAAAAATCATTCAAGGCAGGGATGCAATCTAACAAGAATTATGAAATGAAAAACTGCACAGCTGGTGCTCGCTTATTGAAAGTGACTTCACGGATTGATGCAGTCAACCGTGCAATTAGGCAGACAGTAAATCTTTTAAAAGAGACTGTGACGCGATTTGTTCAGGTCTACAGCAAATATATATCGCACTTTAACTGGGAGAGAGAATTGCTGCATCCCAGTCGTAAATTTTAAAGCTTAGTCACCAGAGCGGCTCCTTTGAATGCTCACAGTCTTAGAGTTAGAATCAAACGGCTTGAACAGCCGTAAAAATCATCGTGATATTTAAACAATCGTCAGAGTGACACAAGGAGAAGAGTGACTCCAATCTTTCTAAAGCTACAGCCGCCTTAGGAAGAGTGATTTTTCTGAACGTGATTCCAAGACCTAAATCCACCAAGGTCTACAGCGAATAATCTAAAAAAAGACAACTTTTACGGCCAGAGTGTCCTGTAAAAATATCCCAGTTTCATTGAATGAATTCAATAACATTAACAACACATGTGTTTAAATTTTTAAAACTGTTAGCTCTAGTAGCACACTCAATATTTCAACATATGATTTGATGTTAATAAACACCCGAACAGAACATTTGGCGAGCGTTTAAAGGCCTGGCTGAGCTATAATTGGGTGTAGAGTTTAAACGAGGAAAATTAGAACTTTTAGATGTAAATCAACTAAACAAATTCAGATGAAATTCAGCACTAAAATAAAAAATAATCTTCGCTAAAGTCCGCATTCGAAGACGTCGAATTCCACAATGGGTAATAAAGCGAAAACTGTTGTCATGCGTCCTGCACGCATAGGAATATATTAGACATAGATGTGCCCATATGCGTGTGTAACCCAAAATGTAGCGAACACGCACTTGAAATGAATAATTAGTTTTGAAACTACTCAGTAGTTGTAGCACATAGGCTGTAGACTACACACTTTACGTGCTAGTCTTGACACCGATGCACCTCATAAGCCTCGTACGTAACTTATTTTCCCTTCATTAACTTGTAACTTCAAGCCAAATTTCATTTTATTGTAATATTACCGCCGCTCCTTAATATACAAGGCCATAAGACCGAGCATCTCCACAAATTCGTTTAGATCAAAGCACATCCAATTAAAAAGTTTTGAAAATACGGCTTTTTAGGAGAACTTTCTCTCAAGAGACACTTAGTCAAACACTAAAATTTTATTTTCTGAAAGCAATTACAGCCAAGACTACGTTAGATCTTCAGCAACCAGTCATCCTGATAATGAAACAGGTGTCGAGTTTTCATGTTGAGCGAACAAATTCTATAGATGGTTCAAAATCATGTGTGAACTCCTCGGAAAGTTATTGTCGAGTTAATTTTCCGAATTTTTTAAGAAAAATTATTTCATACATCTAAAACAGTTCAATTAAAATTACTCGACAACGGGAATATTTTTATTTTATTAGCATAATAAAATTGGATAAAATTCTCTTCAGCTCGTCATGGCACACACGACTATATTAGCATTCCCATGAAAGTTATTAAATTGTCTAGATTCAATCGGCGTTCACCAAAGAAGAAATAATATTTCTGAACCACTACGCGGTAAAATATAACAAGGTTTTAAAGCCTCAACCCCAATACATTGTTTCAAGCGACAAGAAGCGTCCTAAAGAAGGAATTATTTAAAAAATGCAACAGACATACAGTACTGAAGACGTTAGCACAGGCTCTTTGCTCGTTCACTCACTCACTTTGATAGCTGTTCCTGCTAGTTGACAAGATTAGAGAAACACGAAAAGCTTATGAAAATAAAAACCTACCATTGGCCAACATCGCAGACATGTAAGTCACAAGAGCGCTATAAGCTTGTGTCGTGAGTCATACGGGAATGATATAGGCTTGTACCGTGAGTCACACGGGCGTGATATAGGTTTGTACCGTGAGTCACACGGGAGTGATATAGGTTTGTACCGTGAGTCACACGGGAGTGATATAGGTTTGTACCGTGAGTCACACGGGAGTGATATAGGTTTGTACCGTGA
>VCRD01000498.1:104108-115513 GCA_006783055.1 Trinorchestia longiramus
TGAGTCATACGGGAGTGATATAGGTTTGTACCGTGAGTCATACGGGAGTGATATAGGTTTGTACCGTGAGTCATACGGGAGTGATATAGGTTTGTACCGTGAGTCAAGCGAGAGCACTATAGACTCCAAGGGGTACATACGAAACGGACTTGGGTTCCATGCTGGCTAGGGTGTGTGGAAAAGAAATAATCAGAGAATGTTTGCGCAAGCATAATTAGTGTTCATTGTAACACTGATGCCTGTGGGAGAGCAGGCGTTCAAACACGCCCAAGGAACGTCTATTCAATATTAAACGATTGTCTTTTCAGCTCAGATATTTTTGACACGAGTCTGTTTTTTAATTACAGGACGAACATAAATTCGATAGCATGCATTTACCTCCGACATGTTTGGAACGCTGAAGCGTCAAACCCGACCTAGGACACACCCACGGAGCTGACTTCCCAGACGCAATTCACCTGTACACATTCCAGGGCTTAATCTGAATTCGATTGCGCAGTCAATGAAATGAGAAGAATTCATCAGAGCTCAATCGACAATAATTCACGAGCGGCTACTTGCCAACTCCATTAATGCAGATCGTGATTTTTTAACGACAAAAACTCTTAATTCTGGAGTGAACATGTAACGTAAATCGCCAACGAAACAAAAATAAAAAATTCAATCTTAAATTACGGAAACATTCATCGATCACATCCTAGTTTCAAGAAGTTTCTTCAATCATTGTTTAACGAATAACTCGTCAAGATTATACATAATTTCATTGAGATTATTACTTATTTAGAAATTTTTTTAAATCGATGTACAAAAGGTAAAAATAGGGCAATAGTGACTGCTAGATACATACATAGGTCGCCTAAAATATCTATTCGGTTTTCAACAATCTTACACTTTAAAAGCATAAGAAGACTGAACTGTTTGGTAAATTCAACAAATAGCGAGTTGATGTCAGCGGTATCTACTCGTACATAGGTAGCGCAGTAATAGGTAATCGAACCGTGCAAAAACTAACATCCATCGTGCATCCTCTCAACTTACTCCTACATAGACACCGTCTAATTCAGCTGTGTAATTTGGCTCACTTATCGAGTGCAACTTCGAAAACGCTCATGAAATATTCAAACCCTTAACCATTCAGTTGGGCATGATAGAGTTTGGTACTTTGCTAGGCAAAAAAAATTATTTTGATTTTTCCAGTCTTTCTAGTCTTTAGCCATGTGAATGAGCGCACGGTAGCATTTACCGACACTTTATTACATAACTATTCCAAGGTTATAACCTGCGTAAGGATTTTTTGTTGATACTCAGAATAGAACCTCAAATATTTTTACATATTGATGAATTATGAAGTAACACAGAAGCGCAAAATACAGGGACTGGAGTACAGATTGTAACTTACGCAACTTGCGAGTTCGAGCAACAAGAGTTTAGTAAATTTGATTGGTCCGACGAAATTGTAGTCCGCAGCGGAGTCGCTCGCCCACAATTACACCCTGTACGTGATGCATGAATTTATCTTCAGTGAAACTCGAAGTGACTAGGAAATTTGTACAGGTAGAGTTGCACGGCCAATTTACGTTGGTAAATACAGTCAGAGCACGCAATAAAGTGTCGGAAGTCACAGGAGCACAGCCCTGCCACATGTTAGAGCGGTGACGGCTTCGCGAGGCTTGGAGACACTTCAAAGGCGGTGTTCGGCCACTCGCTGCCCTGCTTCATCCACTCTCGTTACTTCAAACCACAGCCACTGAAGTTCCTTCCAACTACAGCCACTGAAGTTCCTTCCAACTACAGCCACTGAAGTTCCTTCCAACTACAGCCACTGAAGTTCCTTCCAACCACAGCCACTGAAGTTCCTTCCAACCACAGCCATTGAAGTTCCTTCCAACTACAGCCATTAAAGTTCCTTCCAACCACAGCCATTGAAGTTCCTTCCAACTACAGCCATTGAAGTTCCTTCCAACTACAGCCATTGAAGTTCCTTCCAACTACAGCCACTGAAGTTCCTTCCAACTACAGCCACTGAAGTTCCTTCCAACTGCAGCCACTGAAGTCCCTTTAAACTGTAGCCACTGAAGTTCCTTCCAACTACAGCCACTGTTCCATTAATTGCAATACGAGCATTTAGCTAAAACTCTATCAACAACGGTTAAGTATTTCAGAGTAACTGAAATTTTTTTACCAATATTGCGCACTCATCAACACTAACCATGATCAGAGACAACTACCTGATAAAAGTAGAAAATCACAATGGGACAAACAAACACCTAGCTATTTCGAATGCTTTTTTAACCCACTGAATTTGGCTATTCAAGAAGAAAATAAACGTAAAGAATTGATCAGGCCAAGGAACCACGCGCTGAAGTAAGTTTGCACGCTCCTTTTAGACCTCAAAGAATACATGCATAGGTCATACAGGAATGTTGAAATACCCGATATGCTGAAAACATGGCCCACATAAAGTTCGATTTTCACACCCCAGTACGAAATCGAACTTTCATCAAACCCATAACATTGAAGAACTATGAAAATCATTCAAGCTACGCTACGTACGGAACATTTTATCAAAATCACTTACAGCTGTTTGCATCTTTCTCTGCAAGTCAGATTTGTGGGCTGTGTGATATGAAGAAACACAAGTACCAGCTCCTCTCGTACAGTGAGCACCTCTCTACAGCTCCTGAAGATCATTAAGCGATTTCTGAACGTGATACCGGAAGTCATGGTGCTCGTGTTTGCCCTGATTTTGTAACGAGAAACACGGGATACTTCATAATAACACCAACAACTAAGTTCTAAATGAACATCGATATGATTTACAAAAAATAACGGTTGAAAAAAACGTACTCTTGACACATGTACCAAAATATCAAAGTCTGACGCTAATGATTAAGACTTGTAAATAATTATTGAATTATTACTGGAATAATTTGTGCGAAAGTTTGTCAGGAACATGAATTCTTCAAATTAACTTTTAGTTGACTACTCGCATAGTAACCTAACACTAATGCTACGTTCATTAGTAGAACCAGGTGTTTTTAGCACGTCACTTGATAGGTTTACTGGTCGATATTTTCTTATGCCGTCTAGTACTGGTCTAGTTAAATTAGTACATTATAGCAGAAATTTCAGTACTCATCAAGTGGGTTTGGCGAATCAATCTTGCTAAGTTACAGTATTCTTAATGTCGCAAAATACTTTTGCTCTGAGTTCCTCATGATATTATGGCAATGTACGAGATAAAACTTCTTATTTTCCTCCCGTCGTTTACTATAAGATTTCTTCCTGTTCTTTTAAACAACGCTTTTTTCTCTCGCCATCTTAATTGACTTTTGGTAGTTTCTCGTTTTTCAAATACTTTTGTGCTTTGTCTGATTGTACGTCTGTTCATTTTTGTATTGTCTTCGCAAGCATTACCATGATTCCCTTCAGTATTCAGCTTCACCACTAACTCATTTCAGGTCTCGGTTCTCCGAGCCTTGTAATTCTCCACTGCGAGAGGTCCCAGTTAGAACATTTCTAGCATTCTTAACTACAAGCCACATCTCAGTACTTCCAAAATGTTATCATGAATTATATGTTTGCTTGCCTTATGATTGCAGAGATTTCACCTCCTACCTGTTGTCAGCCTAGTGGTTAGGATGCTAACAGTAGTTCTCTGTGGTGCGGGCACCAATAATGATCGTATTGTGGCTTGCTGTTGTAGTAGATGTCGCTGATGACTTTTGAAATGCACTTGCAGTTGAAATTTAATCTGCTGGGTTGATGCGCTTTGTATTGCTTCGTGCTCTTAACACGTTGCCTCCGATTGCCTGATCGGTGTAAAACTTCACTTTGTACGCATAGTCACTAGAAGGATCTGAAAAAATTATAGAACCGAACCTAACCTAAGTGGTACACATACGTACCACTTCGGAGTCAACGTGTTAACGTGTGTCTGCCTCCACCTCTTCATTCTCCTTCTCTTCCTCCTTTTCTCCTTCCTCTTTCGTTGTGCTGGCTATTGAGTCGGAACGTATTTTCATTTTTTTCATTACTTCCAGTCTTTTAGTTTGTAGGTCCCCATCATACAGTCTGCCTGAGACAGAGTCTTCTTCAAATTGAACATCTCTGAAATTATTCGGTCTTAGAACTTTGTTCAGATGTTCATCGTATTCATCACTGTCATTTTGTTGGCACCGCACTACAGAATCATAACGTGCGTTACCATACCGCTACCTTTCACTACTCCTGTTGTCACTATTCTCTTATCATGAATTCCAGTTTTTTATTCATTTTTCATGGTCTCCTGGATAACTATTGCCAGTCTTGTTGACGGTTCTTATCCTTCGCCTTCATTTTCTTCAACTTTTCACTTCTTGCTACTTTGCGAGTCGGACAGCTCAATGCGATAGCCATATGAGAGCGTAATTCAGTTGAGACACTTCTTAGTTAATGAAGCACAAGGTGCAGCAACATAGCCTCCTTTTTTCAAAGCAAAACGCTTTTAAAAAAGGAAGTTATGCTGCCGCACCCTGTACAGTCAAGGTAGTCGGAGTCCTTAAAATTTTGATCGCTTGCGATGAATCATATGAACCACTTTAGTACATCAATGAACCTTTCTTTTAATTCTTATTATACGACGGTGGTATTTTTCCATTGTGGCAAATCAGACCATTTTGAAGCATTTGGTTGACCGTAGTGATTACAGTGGAATCTGCTTTTAAGTACGATGCTAAATTCAAAAACTTAAAAATTTTATTTGCTATAAAATGAGCTTTTCCTTGTTTATTTTCTCCTTTATTTTTTTTAGCAGCATGTCCACCTCCAACTCCGAATTTGGCGGCAGATTATTAAGAGTTTTACTCTGACCTTAGGCGATAGTTTCATCTTAAATTCGATGTTTGGTGCTGAAGGTAGCATTTTCAAAGTAGGTTTTCGCAGAAGAATGAGGTGCATAAGTCCTTAATCTCCAACCGCCTCGACCAGTAATGGGTCAGCCCTACATTATTAGGGAGCAATACAAGCAAGAAGACACAAGTCATCAGAATCCAAACTTAAAGTTTTGGTGACGTTTTCTGGTCCTGAAGAGGCAAGGTCAAGAAAATCTCCACATTTGAAAATCAAATCTTGTAAAATGAACATTTTACCAAAAAATAAAGAGTAAAAGGTCTATTAGAACACAAACACGTAAATAGCAATCTCATGTTAAACTTGATTCTTTTGAACCAGCAAATTTCCTTCGTTCATATTGTTTTTCTTAATATGCATTTAATACCGTATGTTTATGTGTGATGCAACCGAGTAAAATTTACGCATATACCACAATATTTTACGCTATTTTCTTCAAATGCAGAAATTCTGCTCCATTAAATTACAGAGCTCGAATACGAAATAATTTAGTAGTAGGGAAACAACAGCGTTCAGATCACTATCATCAGCTCAACAAACTTGCCCCAAAAATGTTCAATGGGCTCGAGCAGCAAGCAGCATGGAAATCGAAGGCACCAAATGTATAGACATTGAGATAGAGCTTATCAAATACATAAGTCTGTCGGCAGAGCAGTTACTGGCATCGTGAGAAGCCCACGCTCCACGTCTATCAGATACCGTGCGGTGGAACTTTAAAAGCACCGAGCACTCGCCAAAATATATTAAGAGCAAATCACATGCCCAAATATGTCAGCTTTTCTATTTGTGTGAAGCCAGCCATGAGAAGGCACTACTACGAAACTTGCAACATTTAAAGTTGCATAACATGTTTTTATTGCAGCTTGACAAATTGAGGTTTCAAATTGGTATCTACAAACAAGCTAAATATAATCACTATTGACATCTAAACCTTCGGACCGCGTGACCATAATTGCTCCCCTTTTTAGACAATATTTTTCTGCTTCTCTAATACTGAATATAGTTATTAACCAAAAAGATGAGCACTATTTCTGAATAAAATTTTTAAAAATCTCGGTAACTGGACCATTTCCGCTAAAGCATGTCTGTTGTAACTCTGCAATGCTGCATGGTGCATCTAGACTCTAGATATACTGTACAGCGCTGCAGAGGTTCTAGATTCTAGAAAGTAGAGGTTTGGAAACCTTGAGGACTAGAGAACTTTGTATTTTAGCCGCCGCCTTCATTTGTTAAGATATCCCATAGCATCAATCGGTGCAAACCATCAATATCCTGTCGTTTTCACATCGACCACTACTACGTTCGAGCACGCGACAGATATGGAAACAATTAAAACTTAACTGATAGAACTAAATCCGCAATATATTCGTTTAAAAAAACTTGGCTAATTCGGCAGTAAGGAATATAAAGTAGCTCTAAAAAGACATAATTCCCATGAGTATACAGTCCTTGACAGGCATACCCGTATTTCACTCTGTATCGAGACGTTTAGAATGGATAGCTCAAGTTTATTTCCTTTCAGCGGTTAGTTTGAAACCCTCTTATACATATAAACTAGTCTTTTTAATGGTACATAGCTGAATGTACCAGTAACATACACAAGTAGTACCTTTGACAGCACCACGTATGCGCAGAAGAGCTTCGAAAAAGATTTCGTCACCAATTCCATAAAGGTTTCCAGAATTACCCCCAAAGTAAAGATGTTTTTGCCTTCCCCCACTTCAAATATCTAGGTTCAAATACAGGATATTTTAACACCTTTTCTAGATCCTCAGTATTCAAGGAAGAGCGCACAGATATTTCAACTCTGAGGCCATGGATTTTAGGTAGACATTCAGTCTCGCGTTCTACTCGCTGTTCTGGCTCTGCAGCTCTACAGATAGAAATTCCTTCGATATTAGACCCGTTGACGCATCTCACTCGAGCTAAACTAAATGACCCTATTAATGTCACACCGTAATACCAGTTTATCATACAAAGATGGATTTAGAGCATAATTAATGTCAATGTGCCAGCACATCCCTCAACTCAAGCCTCAGATTGAATATTCGAGGACCAAGTAATGACCTTGTTGAACACAGGCTCATCATAGTTAGCGTGTATAATCGATCTTGCATTTCTGTTGCGGCAGTAGACTCGTTTATTGAATTTTATAATGATCAGGGAACATAATATGAAGTTCTTGCATTTCTGTTGCGGCAGTAGACTCGTTTATTGAATTTTATAATGATCAGGGAACATAACAAAGTTCAATTTAACATCACTAATTGTAGGTGAAACTCGAGTACACAAAGGCATCCTACAGGTCATTGAAGTTATACACATCACCACCAGCAGCACACACGAAAGAACATGAAAGAACAAAGGCAAAAGTTTTGGAAAAGTGTAAAGTTTTAGCTGTGATTACATTAATAAAAATGCCTTAAAACGGTAAAAGAAAATAGTTCTTCCCTTTCCTTATCGTTTTCAAAGGAAGATGACTATGAAAGGCAGGTCACACTCGAGAAAAATGTGCAAGTACTTCAGAGAGACGGAAATTGTTGAAAAAATACCGAGAGACGCATGCCTTTCAATGTATCAACCTGTACACTGTACCAGTTGTTCATACAGGAGTAAACAGCACGATAAAAATGCAAAGAAAAATTTTAGACCTTAACTTACAACAGTTCGACAGTAAGAAGCTGCTGAATCGTGGATTACACAGGACAGTTCTGAGCACATGGTCTTTACGTTACGGTGTTTGAGTAGTTCTGTAGTTATGAAAACTTCATAAGGTAGTACCATGAAGTTCTATGATTCATTACAAATAAACTTTTCAGGTGTGTAAGCTTGATATCTTACGATCAATCTCATGCCAATGAAAAACACACCTATGCACTGGCGTAAATAAAAGCATCAATTTTTTACTAAAACAAACGCTGAATATTTTGACGGGGTTTTCGAGGCATGATGCAGATATATCCAACAATTTATCAGTAGAACTCTGCAATAATTACAAGATCAATATCGTAACGTGCCCAAGAATTACTAATTTCTCGTAGCTTGAAATTAGTAACAGAGGAGAGTTTTCAGAATTATAATAGTTTTTCGTAAAAATCAACGATTCTGTCAATCGCGAGAACTCAAATAGCTTCAAATAAAGAATCTGCTTAACTCTAATAGCACCAACACCACAATCAAAATTAAAGCATATTAGTGACAATTGTTTCCCAATTCCCGGACGAATAATAGAATCAATAAGCACAATCTTCGCTGCAATATTATGCAGCTGAATACCGGACCCATAATGCCTTATGTTCACTATAAGATACTCTTTCAAGCCTTTCATTGAATACAAATAGCCCATGTCGCTAAATTCAACGGGTAATATAACGCATTTGACGCGTCATAGCGTAAATCACAGTCTCTAAGTGGTCTTCAATGCATGATAAGCACAATAACTGGTCTCGCCACCGAAATCTCCAGTTGTTCAAAATGACTATCTCTGACGTATTTCAGCCTTCAAATGACGATTTATTTTGTTCATGAGCAGCGATGGAGCCCAAATGGTCTCATATTGCTTGGCGAATAACACCGAATTGGCAGTATTTACGACTCCATTTTATCTCTCGGAGGTACGTTGTTCAGCAAGGACACATGTTTGAAGCTGCCTTTTATTGCCAATATCGCAGACATCCTGACACCATCAACTCTAGCAGGCTATATGTCAGTTCATGATAGCACTGCAAACGGACTAACATGCTCACTCTGCCAGGAGATGTGAAGCATCGCAACGTGCTCGCTCGCAGACAAGAATGACCCTATAGTTGTATGGGTCTCCCTTTCTTTTCACGACATCGACCTCGCTATACAATCTTTGATCCTAAACTAATCTTCAACAGGTATCGTAATACCGACAGAAATATAAGTCCAAGAAGATTAGGAACCATTTGCTCGTATCATAAATTCCAGTTTACTCAAGTTCCGTGGTAAAAAACCCATTGCTAACGTAGACTGTACTTCAAAAGTTGCGCGTACATTAGCATTAGTCAATTTCTTCAGAAGCATCGTTCTTTTCTTACGTCGAGTTCGTATCGCACCAAGTGTGGACTTCTAAGTCCTTTACATTAGGACACATTGCGGATACCTGCTTTATACGGCGATCTGTGCACGACAGAAGAACTTTAAACAAAAGCTCTAGCAAGATCAATGGAAGATCAAACAACTGTGAACATTGTATGCGATAGCTCGTACTTGGCGCTAGCACAGGCACAAGTGACAGCACCTTCTGATAATCATGAGAGATGGTTCAGCTTGCATGCAGGCGCTTTCAAGCTATACTGAGAAATGGCGGACAATACAGAACAAGTATATGTATCTTGAGGTAAGGTACCTCCGTAACACGGAGGAACAAAAATATCAAGAAGGCTTTCAGTTATTAATAGTGCATGATAAAATTAATTGTACCAGAAACGATGGTCATTTGGGGCATTTTTGTAAAAATTAGTAAGACGGATGACAAGAACAAAGACTGTGACTGAAGAGTAACGATAAAAAAGTAAACCAATTTTTCATCAATGATAAAGAACTAAATTTAATAAATCAATGAAATATGGAAACCTAACCACCTTATAAATTTAAATTCACATTGAATAGACTTGAATCCAACTCAAGCAAATACGAAATTTCAAGCTCAGCATTTAATGTGGCCTGGAACCCCACAGATAGTCACCAAAAATGTGCACCAAAAAGTTCATCTGAAATAAGCGAGTGGGAGTAGAAACAATTCACCTCCCCGACTTCGGACAAAATGGCAATCCGCGCTCAGCGCAGTACAGTTTTTACACCCCAGTAAATTCAATTTCAATAGTCATCTTCATAGGATTTTGTAAATTATTCTTTCTTGTGTCAATGCTCCTTATACACTTGAAAAAGCTTCACAATTTAAACTGTAGTTTTGCTCTGAAGCCAATGATACGTTCTAGCCATGCAGGTTTGTTACCTCCAGAACGCTTTACTGCTGCAAACTCGGGCCACTAACAGAGACAATGAGACGCAACATTTCCAGCGGGGTCACACGGATGCAACGCAGCGCAAACACAGCTGTTGACTCTGACAAGCCTGAGTTCAGAACTCAGGTTTTACAACCATCCCAAGACAAACTTATGCCACTTGGGGACAAGATTCACTGCGTCTCAAAAATACAGTATTTGGTATGACAATCCTTATAATATCCGTACTAAAAAAGCAACCTATGAAATAAAACAAAGGACAGCGATCATCTAAAAGAGGGCAGACAAAACGATGTATTTGTACACGGACTTTAGCGAGTGTTTACCATGTATGGACACAAAAATAGCATGATAATCACACCCCAATACAGGTGAGCACACTTCCGAGTGACTTACTTCCGCTTCTAGTAACTTTAGCCAGGGCTGCCAAGTAAAAATGTCAGTCTCAAAAATATAGAATAGAATAGAATAGAATGAGGCTATAGGAACGAACCTTCGGGCCCATTCTTGGGTCGGATAATTACTTCGATAATTATTCGGTTGATAATTATTCGCCTCGTCTGTATGCTACTTTCGATGTTATATAATTATGTGCACAATAGTAAGGTACTCCAAATTACATGAGCTTAGAAGTTAACGAAATTTTTTAAGAACCATGACCTGTAAGAAACATGTCCTGTAATTTGTCAATTTTTCGCAATAAAATCCAATACAACATTCAATATTTTTAAAAAAAATCATTTAGTGAAGAGATAAAAAGTTGAATACTTTTTTTACTAAAACAATAAAAGATTTCATCAGCCGCAATCGATGAATAAACTGGCCTTTGACTCACTACTGGTACTCAAGTATATGTACAACAAATTTAATTGAGCTAATCGAAGTTTACTTGGACAGTGCTTAGTCGTTTCATTATTTTGTCCATATTATGATGTTTTACAAAAAATGAAGGGAAGTAAGGAATAGCGTCCCCAAGCCTGTTTGTTTCAAAGCTACAATAGGCTTTCCTCATACATGGAGAGAGAAGATAGCTTCGTTTTTAGAACTGCAAGCCAGCATCCCACGCTTAGTGGGAATAATCATCTTGCAAAGGATTTTCTCTGGTAGAAACCGAAAAAACTGTCCTATTACTTGCAAAATCTAGCAATACTTGTGTTGTAAAAGTAATGTGTATAAACATTTTCTGATTGCAGCAAAGTACCACGTTCAAGTCGAAGCTTCACTGCCGTAAAAACTGAAAAGCTAAGCTAGTGTTTGCAGCCCGAGGAAACCTCGAGAATATGTCGACCGCTGCGGTGGCACGGGAGTAATCAAGCAACAAATCACGGGACGTAAAATTGCGCCATATTGCGACGGCAGCCATGATCCACTTGAGTCATCGACGAAGAAGGTAGCTGCTCTTGAGAAACTTACGTACGGACAAAATTAGAACAGGAGGTCAATAAGCTCTGCATCGTATAATGGGTATCAAACGACTTGTGTCAAGAGCGGTGCATTAGAAGGTGCGTAGTCGGCTATGTTCAC
>VCRD01000498.1:116116-172137 GCA_006783055.1 Trinorchestia longiramus
GGCTGGGCTAGAGTAAGCCGGGACTGGGCTAGAGTAAGCCGTGGCTGGGCTAGAGTAAGCCGGGGCTGGACTAGAGTAAGCTGAGGCTACGCTACAGCAAGCTGAGGCTATGCTACAGCAAGCTGAGACTAGGCTAGAGTAAGCTGAGGCAGAGCTCTGCGGTTCGCTAGTATTTACAACATCAACAGAAGTATGTTTATGTTTCACAAGCTCGGCGAGGGACGTGACAGAGCTAAAAACCCTCACGTTCCATAAAAACGGATCGCCGTGATCAAAATAGAGGTAATTACACTACAATTCGTTGTAATTCTTCCCTCGAAGAATAAGAAAACCAGTGGAATCAAGTAATCAACAATGAACACGAACAACAACAACCGAACAAAGCTCTTATTTTGACCGCTTTTAACACTATAGGGAATCCGAACGAACCCCAAGTATGTCCTCGAAGACCAGTTTGCGAGGACACTATTGGGGCAACGCCGAACGGTCGTTAAAATAAAAGTTAGAGCACGTATAAATAAGAAAAGTATTCAGTGACTACGAAGAGGCTGTAAAGTCTTGCCATCAGATACGTATTGGCCCAATGTTTGTATCGATGAATACGTGTTAGAAAAACGAAGATTCTTATTGAAGCAACAATGAACGTCTATTCAGACCGCATCAGTACATTACAAATAATAGTTATTTAGTTAGAGACAATTTATAATAAATAAGCTTCGGTCATAAAGCATCAACCCATTGGAATCTTAACATGCACTATACTCGCTTAATGTGAATTATACTGTATTCTCGTCACAGCAAATGTTCTGCTCTAATATGATCCTGTTGCGATCGAGGTCAGTTGAAATAATCTTAACGTTAAAAACCGCTTAACAACAGAGCCACTCATAGATCTCGAAATTAGTTGGAGATTAAACCAGTAAAATTTTACTCGATAGTTGTATTGAATACGTGAGACCTGTTATTCTACGTAACAAGAACAGTTAGAAAGTCTTGTGTACTCGTATGATCAGTCGCACTACAGAGGATACTCGCGAGTGCCGTTGAAAACTTGCTGAGAAGTATTCTCAAGAGCTGCGTGAGCGCTAATGGTGGTCATTCACCATTCATTTATGCAGGTTAATAATTTGTACGACCAGCTCTGTGTCGGCGCAATAGTGACTGCACGATCTCCAGTTCGGTGTTATTACGGACAGAAGCTGCAGTCTCTGCTCGCTGCTACTGCATGCTGCATTACCTACGGCGTCTTTGATCTATACGCTTCGTAGATACTGCAATGGTACTCGTAAAAAGCAAAGAGAAGGAACTATACAGAACCCTTGAGGCTTCTGTAGTAAATCACTGCATTTATGTTGTACAGTTTCGTGAGGCTCCCAACGAGCATTAAATCTCATAATGTAGTGCATTATATTCGAACTTAACCACTGCAATCAAGTCGAAGATAGCAATTTTTAAACCAGTGAAATAAAACTTTTAACAAGTTCTCATTAAAGACTATAGAAGACGCAATAATTGCGATGACCATAAGAACGTAAATGGACGGCAGTTGAACCTAAAAACCCGCTTCACCTCCAGGCACTTAAAGGGAGTAGTGATTTTTAAAATGAAAACTGGCTAAATCGAATACAAAAAGTACACAAAAATTCAAAAGATGGTTGAAAAGTAGTGTAGAAAATCGTTGCGCTAAATTACATAATGTGATCATAAATCCCTTGTACAAAGCCGTAAAAAGTTTAAGAATCGGGAGTACGAGGTACAATGAGTTGAAATTTTGTAAAATGGATCATTACCAATACATTTTAGCTAGATAATTGCGTGTAAATTTGCGTCATTGAAAGATTGAAGGACTACCCGTGATAACACACTTGGGTGACAGCAGGTCTGACGGTAGGTTATGACATAGTTACACCCGCAATATTGTGGGATAGAGGAATTTTACAAGGAGCCTGTGAGGCCACTAATAGCTATAAACACAGTACTTAGTACACGAACATTAGGCTGAAAAATTGACGAGCAACTCCAACGCAAAATATCAAGATGATATGACAAGGGATCATCAGAACACATAATTCAGCATAGTAAGCACTAAAACATTACAGAGAGCTCTCACAACTTGTTGCTTCTGAGGAAATATGAACGGAGTTACATTTAACGCCTACCAATGAATAGCTTGAGGAACACTCATTGCAATGGCGCTTCTTTACTGCGTTTATTACAACGACACGCAAATAACTTCTACATTCAAAAACTTGTATGCTGGCCGAAAATATGGTACGAATTAGTAACTATTCAAGTGAAAGCGTATAGCAATGACCGCTGATTGCAGGAGTTGTGGTTTGCGCTGAGGGATGGAAAAACTCGACATTTTCCGTCGAATGATCGGCGCATGCGACTATCAATAGGAGCTGCTCCACAGTTCATGAGTGATTGTATCGCAGAACTGCAGAGAGAAAATTTTGCGCCATAAATATACCATAAATGGCTTAAATTAGCCCAGTCAAGTGAATTACGCCACCATATGCATAAATATCATAGAACTCGTCAAACAAAATCAAATGGTACATCTTTTTTATGTACTCAAAAAATATTAGGCGGAGACATTTCAAGTTGAGATAGTTGGCCGATAAGAATCTTATGTTGTGACATTACATTAGTACAGAGAAGATGCACCCAATTCAATAGAAACAAGCAAGACACTACCATAATAAATCCATCAAGAGAAGAACTGGCCAGTGTTTTCAAACAGCTGATGAAAGAAAATGGAGAATCTATAAACTGCTTTTTACAAACGTCTTTTGATTTGCGACATTGTGATGCAAGGCGAGTGGTGAAAAAACTGAGGAACGACTTAATGTTCAGTTTATTACGGAAAGCTTTCAGTTCTCCAACTGAACATCAAGAGGCATTTGATGTTCAATGAAAGAGTTCTAAATTGCAGTACCCTATCTCTTGACGGCATGATATCGAGCTGCAGGCTTGTTAATGATAGGCTCGGAAAATATTTATTAAAAGATATAAAGAATTTTGATAAGTTGAACATTTTTTCAGTACTGCAGCTATCGGTAAATTAGGGCCGGCACAAGTTTTTTCTTCACTAAAGAATACTGAAGCAGAAAAACAATGCAGCGACTCAGCCTTCGCCCCATGTAAGCGGTGAGTGGCCAGAGAATACAGTAAAATGTTCTCTGTATGCAGTATACCACTCACATTCCGTACACAGCTCCTCGTCTTCAACAAAAAGACTTCCCTAATTCAAAGATATTACCAAACAATGCTCTTCAAGTTCCTGTCGTTTTCCTTAACATTTAAAAATTCTAATCCCCTCATTAAATTTGTGGACAAATAAAGTGGGTTCTACGGCTACTCGTGTCAAAATTGTCACAATTACACAACTGAGCTCCACTTTCTTTATTATCATTGCATTTGATTAGAGGCAATTGAATCCACTTAATTTATTCAGCATACTCGCACATGAATAAATTTTACTCGAACGTCATAAACCCATGATTTCTTAAAATTATATGTCAGTGTTAAGGGGCTCTTCATACTTAAAATGGCTTAATAATTTATTGTGTAGTTCCATGAACTTCGTACTAGCTACATTAACACACTCGTACAAACGTATAAATACATAGTCTTTCCCTAGTTAAGAGAAAATAAAATTCTGTTATTGTTTCGAGAAGCTACGTAATTTGCATCAGTGGCTTAATTCAATCATGGAAAAAATTATGAAGAACTGCCTGAATGAATGAAAAACTAAATCTTTATCAAATTACAATCGTTGAAAAAACACAATCCTGCATTCAAGAAGGTAAAACTCAGCACATGTATAGCTTGAAAATGACGGATTCTCAAGAAAAATCACGTGCATGATGTCAGAAAGCAGGGACAAGCCTGCCTGAGTTTCGTGTCAAATGCACCTCGTGATGTTCACACTCGGTCTTCTTCGCGAACAGGCGTGCATTCTCATCTCGAACTGTGTACTTAATGACTCTGAGTTGGTTACATCAGAAATATAATAAAAATAATAGTAACAATAATAATGACAGACTCGTGGCTAAGCAACGGCACTTGATAACTTTAAAAATGAAAATTTTGTCAATAGTGAATCTAAATTTGAAAAACACCCCAAAAGCACCAATAGAGCCGTGGTTGCCTATTGCAGGAAGTAAAATAATCTTATCAGACTATAAATCGATGGACACGATAGAGCTAATAATGCTATTCTTTTCAACACTTTCTTTGCTACTTTTTGTTAAAGCAACGAGTAATTGTGTTTAGAAATTGGGACTCTAAGTCGAACAACGAACGAATACAGCGACAGATCTTCATGAAGAAACGTAACAAAACATTTTTTTTAATGAATTTCAGTTCTTATAAATTTGAGCGGATGGTCTCCTACATAAAAAGAAAACACGTCAGCTTCTCGAGATGTAAGAAGCATTGACACAAGAGCTCTACATGAACTATGAGAGTGCCAACTACAAAGCTTATTAAGAGAGCGAAGAGAGACAGCAGCGTCATACATCATCATGAAGGAACATACGATCATGAGCGATACTGAAGCTACCACATGCTGAACTGGCCATGAACACTAACGTATGCAGTCTGGGTCAGAAGTGAGCTTACACGCGGCACATCCCACGCCAAGCACTGCCATGTATGGCTGAAGTAATGCAAAAAATACTACCCAAGACCTACACGAGCGCCTGAATGAACAACTTGTACAGGCGAGTGGAAAAAGTACGCAAGCAGTGGAGCGAGCAGCCCAAGAAAAAGGGTGCGGCACCACACAGTTTGTCTTCAAGCAACGATTGTATCGTCAGTGTTGCACTCAATTATAGTTCATAAAACGGTCTAAATAACAAAATTTATGATGATACGAAACGATCGTACCGATAACTTTTACGATATTACCAGGATAATATTGCTCCAGTCTGCAACAGACAAAGTTTCTGAGCGCCTTAAGACAATTCGCTCGAATGCATCCCATCTGCCAGGGAAAGACCAACAAAAATAATATTAAATTGTTTTAAAATGTCATTTCAATCGTCAATCAACGAGCAAACGAACCGAAAGCGTTTTAACAGTTTCTCTACGGGCTGCCTTGGCCGGTAAAATTGTCGCTAAATCATTTGTCCAATGCAGGAAATCAGACGAGTACATTTCAATTTAATCACACGAAAGAACAGAAATAGTTATGTTCAATTTCATTACTTTGAAAGGAAAGTCTAGGCTGCCAAGTAATAAAATTTAAGAAGCATACCAAAATCCAGGAAACTGTACAAAAGACTTTAGATTAGAAAAGGTTTATAGCTGCCCAAGTATCAGATATATCGATACCGGCTACTTTTATTGAACAGAATATTACAACTGTTTGTGCACAGGAAGAATCTTACTCTACGCATTTGCTTGCCAGTTTCCTTTTCTTAGTAAATGCACAGTATGGTAAAAGCTTTTTAAAAACATTTTTTCAAATAATTCCTCAATTAATTGCTGTAAATAATGGACTATCTTCTCTGATAATAATTGACTATCTTCTCTTAAAAATTTATAATCACCTGCAAATGAGTTTCAAAGTTTTCCCACAAGTCTTCGTAATATATAATACCCTGAGAACAGCATGTAATAATGCATTATGAATTGAAAGTCGTGCTTCCACACATCGAGATTAACTGGTTTGAGTTTGCACACTCTTCGTGAGGGTTGAAGACTACCTCTCTTGAAGTCAACCTCCAGGCCATATTAAGTGCTCCATCTGATCTCTGTGTTCATCCAACATGTACAGTATATGGTTAAGACTTTATTATACATTCATCTATCAGTTCCCAAAGTGAATTTACTTGCGTCTCAGCTCAGTCTCAACTCAAGAAATAAAAGTTGGGTACAACCTGTTGATAGCTCAACTACTGTAGAGTTCTAGGCGATATTGAAAGGCTGGACACTGCTAATCTTCGGACTAGTGTAACTGCACTGGACCCAAAGCCTTATTATAGTAACGAGCTAGCCGAGAGCAGTCAAAACTGGGTCATGCACATGTGCTCACACAATGCTCTGTCACGCAACATCAAATGGGAACCGATTTATATTACTTACTGATCAGTGGTATGTATAGCTAATCCTGATGGAGCATGATTCTAAAATTTCTGGTAAAGATAAAATCCTTCACTTCTGATCTCGAGAATTTTAAAACTGTTGAAAAAAAATTCTTTTCGTATGACATTATAACAAAACAATGTATGACGAACAAAATACTGTATAACCTAAAATCTCAAAGCGCTAAATCGCAATACAAACATGATAATGAATAGGTAGTAAATATTTTTCAATATAGATTTCACAATCCACTATTTAAAACTCATACCTAACTTTTTTAATATTTGGCACACAACAGAGATTTTGCAACTTCCTCTGTGGCAGCAGTTCATCTTCTCAGTGCGCTGGACCCAAGTTTCGTAGCTCCAGTCTTCTCTAGCAAAGAAGACCAGCGACTTCTCTTATCTACCTAAAGAGGATCTCAAATGGTTAAATAAATTATTTATGGCCAGTTTTGCTATTACGCAGAAAATAGCAGGAGAAAGCAACAACGCATACGTACTGCTTTACAGTTTTTAAAGTTGTCATTTTGTCATACAATTGTGATACACACAAACATTACCTTAAACTATACAAGCAATTTCTTTTTAAAAAAAATTAAATAATGTTCACAGAGAACAACATGCACGCTAATAGACGCTAGGCACATACCAAAGACCACCACAACTTTGACATCAACCAAAGACCATTGCAAATACATTGAAACAAGCCAAAACATTAAAATTTGGACAAGTCTCAGATATTCAAAACATCTCGAACAGCTTCAGTGTTTTAGCCAACTAACGTACACCAACCTCACGAAGAAGGTTAAAGTGTGTGTAGTAAACTACTGGACCAAGCCAAATCTACCGAGTAAAATTTTTTTGAACTATCGCAAGAATTTTTCGAGCAAACTTCTAGTGCAAGCCTTATACATAACTGTAATAAAGACTGTTCGCAAGTGACTGCATCCTTCATTAGCATACGAGGAGGCAGTGTGCCGCTGTACAGGCAATCAAAACATTATTTAGATACAAGAGATAGCCATACATCTCTGTGCAGGCTTCTAGAAAGCAGAAAATAACAATCTTTTCTGAAGACGCGAGCAACAGGAACCAGTCGAGGCGCATAGATGGGGTTGCCGGAGATGGGGGGGGTGAGGTATAGTAGAATAGAATAAGGTAATAGAAACGAGCCGTTTGGCCCATTCTTGGGTTGATACCCAAGTTCCATGCCGTGATACCCAAGTCCCATGCCGTGATACCCAAGTCCCATGCCGTGATACCCAAGTCCCATGCCGTGATACCCAAGTCCCATGCCGTGATACCCAAGTCCCATGCCGTAGACAACAGTTCAGGAAGTAACTGCTAAGAATGTGTACATACGCATCAGAATTATACGAACATCTAATAGAATTGATAGAACATGTACCTATGCAATACAGTGTCCAAAAGTTTATGCAAATGCACAGAGCAAGGGCAAGGTAATTATAATAAAGTAATTGCAAAGAAATCGATGTTAGTTGAAAGTCAGGTAGAAACGATCAATACTTAAGCTATATTTCCCGTATAAAATAAGATCTCTGCCTGCAATAAATTACACAAAACGGCAGTCAGACATTGAAGATATTGAATTAAAAAAAAACTGTACACATATATGTGAGCTGAACGAGATCGTCTCTTCCGATCATTATACAACAATTAAAACTCGAACAGCAAGACTGAATACAAGAGTACTCAAATAAAATACAATTCTCAGTATTTTTATTGAAAGAACATTAATATAGCACATGCTAGTCGGTTTATTTTACAAGAACAAAATCAGAATTTTCACAATTGAGCCGAGGTGACCAGTATAAACTCAATCAATAAATGTTGCTAGATAAACTTTGATCCGAACTACGTATGTACTAAGAACACTTAAATACAAGAATGTTAGCAAGCGGTAAACAAAAGTTCGATGATTTTTGCTTCTGCATTTCTGACTTTAGTGTTCACGCTATGCCAGTATAAATTTTGAACAAATTTGGAAAATAATAATACATTAATTCAGTAACTGTTTTCAATTAAAATTATTGGTATTTCATAATAAATGAAGATATACGACATACTGTATATTGGAAATTCGAACAGAATTGAGCAGACTCACTTCGTAGCCAGAATTGAGAGACATGATAGTCAACTCCATGTCATCTATCACATTTTCACGTAACACTCAATTTGAGCCGTACTGTGACAAATTGTCAACGCTTTCAAATTCCTTCAAGTTAACAAGATAAGTAGTACAACGCGAGAAGTGACACAGATGACAGATGCCCTGAAATTACACTGATTTTTCGAATATTTTACAGCGGAAGTCGTCTCATACGCAACTCTTGATGCAGAGGCAATCCATGATGCGTGTTAAGTAATCAGAGCTGAAGAATTAAGAGATAAATATCACCAGCTTGGTCAACTGGTGAGCGAATCTGCTTTCGAGCGGGAAGACCCGGGTTCGAATCCCGCTGCCGACATGGTTGACGCGGCTAGAAATACGGCATGGGATTTGGGTAAACAACCGAATAATTTTCGAAGTAATTATCCGACCCAAGAATGGGCCCGAAGGTTCGTTCCTATAGCCTCATTCTATTCTAAATAGCATACAGGGCACGCGTATGGGACATGCCAGCTCAGTTCAACTAATTGTTCCCCTCATGGGAAATAAACACAAGAGAAACGTGAAATTTAATAAGCCTTAATTACAAACAACAGGTTGTGATAACCAGCGTTGCAGATTCTACATTGGGCAGCACGAAAAAAAACTAATAAACGGTCAGTTTCCAAGGAGTGTCGACGGAAGTAGACAGCGTGAGTATTTCTACTCCCGGAGAGCCCTCAGAGCGCTCTCGAGGTGAGCGAGTTTTCAAAATTAAGATGTTGAGTAACTCCTTGATGCGCTTCTTCTCCAGCATAAATACTTTTACGTTTACGTCGTGATTTACTACCGAAATTTAAACATCGTGAATGGTCAGAGAGATAAGCTTTCGATAACAGTTGGATACCCGAGCATTGCTACTACACAACGCTCAAGACAAAGCCAAAGTTGTGTGTTTTTCCCAAGATCAATGGTTTAAATAGGGAGCGCTAAAGATGTTATCAGACAAGTTTAGCTTCTGATAGCATTGCTTAACGGACCACTACACAATGCAAAGGATAGAACTGTAGATGGACAGAGTTATTTGCCAAGACAGGGATCAGAGGGCACACCCAACACCTGTATTGTGCTCGCCAGAAAAGCCTCATTGTTCGCAGGAGATCAGAAAACTGCACCACCATCGAGACCCAGGATGCCGCACGTCACGCTCTCAGTGATGTTTTGTGGGCAGGTCTGTCCGATGCAAGCAAGAAACCAGCGAATGTTCCGCCGCAAAGTAGGGGTGGCTCTTTTGTTCGAGCACAATGTAAGAGGACCTTGTCAAGCGAAAACGTTACGTCAACGCTCAATGGGACTCGAGAATAGGTCGCTGAAGTCCACAATTAGTCGTGTCGGGCAGTTGGATTTTCTCCAGTGAAGAACGTTCGCTAAATACATAAGCTAAGTGCATCAGCGTTCAAAAATTGGCATCCACACTGTTATAAACTGGAAACTGCTAAAGCAGTTTAACAGCATAAGTAGTAAGAAAACAACATAATAACATGGATGTAAAGCTTTTCACACTAGTCTAGTGAAGCTCTGTCATGTATATATGTGAGTAAAAATAATGAAATGACAAAGAAGAAGCAGTTCGTATTGTCATCGAAGATTTAGCCGATTAAATATAGCAGCAAAAAAATCCTTTATGTTCCATTTAATGAACGAAATCGATGGTGATGGGCCAAAATAACTACGAAGACACTAGAACACAACAGCCCCTGCGAGTACATATAGTGGGTTTCAGCGGGTGGAATGTTCCAAAAGTAGGTATAATCTGAGGCGACTGTCGACCACAATGTTTTGACGAAGACTCTATTTACGTTCAAACGGGTCTAATATTACTCTGGCAACATCACATAAATGAACGAAGCATCATCTTCCCACAGACTGACAGATTATAATTATCTATCCATAGCTCAATCCTAAGAACAACATGCTGTTTGCGGAACTACAGCTTCAAGAAATGGCCAGTTGTGAAGGCAATCATGCAAACATGGATCAGAGAGGCGTCTTTGTTTTTGTAGCAGCTGACAAGGGTATAATTTTCCCTGAAAGAAGCACAGAATGCATTTGCATCCATAAATTTTGGCAACAGCTCAAGACTGTTACTGGGCATTACCATACGTAAGTAGTAGATGCGCGCACCGTTCAACAAACCATGTCTCTATGAAAAATGGCAAAGGAGTGAGGAACACCGACGTTTTATTACTATGCAACACATTGTCAGAGAGATATATATTATCGTGAATATACATTTCAGAATATAATGAGAAAAATCGTAGGATGACCCTCCAGAGGTTCGACATCAATAAACCGTATTGTGTTAAATTAATGCTTGACATAAAATTGTATCGAAGTAAGAGTTTGGGTAAATGAAGTCCAAAAACGGCATCGGGAATTTGGTTCCTAATTAATTCGAAGTCAATGCAAAGAACTACAAAGAAAATGTGACATACGTAGGGCAAAACATGAATAAAAACGATTTGACTTGAATGGCTAATCTACTGTATTACCAGCAACGATGTAGAAAATAAACAGAAGTTAAAAGATAATATTATTTACATCTTCACCACTTGTTGGGAGATGCAAAACACATCGTCAGGTGTTTAGACTTAAAACTTCTATTTTACGCAAGGAAATTCACCCGAGTAGAGAGTCACTAGAACGGCTCATCAGCAACACCTCGAGATGGAGAACGGCTCATCAGCAACACCTCGAGATGGAGAACGGCTCATCAGCAACACCTCGAGATGGAGAACGGCTCATCAGCAACATCTCGAGATGGAGAAGGAGTCAGTAAACCAAATCCTAAGCCCACCAAACCGACGAGGATAGACGCTAAACTGACGAGGATAGACGCCAAACTGACGAGGATAGACGCCAAACTGACGAGGATAGACGCCAAACTGACGAGGATAGACACCAAAATTGCTCCTAAAATGAGGTAAGGAGCGGTAATCCTGCAGACATGCAGCTTGACAATCCTTTCTGGATGAAATTTGACGACAGTTCATTATATTGCATATCCTTATTTGAGATCAGGGTTCCAAAAATGTTTATGACCGTGATGAGACTTGAAGTAATTTCCAGTACGGATCGCCACACAACTTCACTCCGTAAATGATTTTACTACTGGAACCTGAAATGTCGTCAGCATGTAGTATTGTAGTAGTATCTTCAAGTTCTTGACGCTGTCGAGACATCCAAGCTACCGTAAAACAATATTACACAAAAAATTACTCGATCCTTGGTGCCATTAATGATGTAGAAATAGCATAATGTTCTAGCATCTCCGCTTTTTTTAAGAAGCAGTTAAGCAGAATTTCCGATATCGCTCGACATTTTGCATGCAGATGAAAAACAGTCTCAATTCAACATACTGACCATGTTAATCTTCAAATTGACGAGTGACAATACAGACATGTTTGTTCGGAGCAAACCGTGAACACTGAAAAATGGAGTTTTTAAAACGCAGTAGCAAGTGTTCCTTCAAATGAACACTGACACTAATAATGGATCGTCCAACGACTTCAGAGCGCTAAATCTAATATGCATTGCGCAGGGAAAACAATACCAATGAATAAAATACATGTGAACAATAAAGTTTGTTTAACTTTAAGAGGAGTAACCTGATCTGTGTAGCAAGGATAAAATAACAGTTGATTTTACATTTTAAGGCATAAATAAAATTTAGAGAGCAAATTGTTTTGAATTACTTACACCAAGAATAAAATATTCACAAATAAATTAAAAAGTTCAACAAGGTTTATCCTGTACGGAGGTGGTGCAAGAGAGCTGTCGTAATTTCCGCATCTTGTGTGAGGAAAGCTGGCACGCAAGACCCGTTTTCCATACACTAGAAGAAAGAGAAGAGTGATATTTAACGAGAACACCTCTCAACCTTACACAAACCAGTAATCAGATTCAGCAACCAGTGTTACTGAATATACAGTCGGTCATCATGAAGCTCTCGATAAGAGCACAATTAAGCAGCAAACTACTCCTAATTGGAGGAACCATAATAGAAAAATTCTATGAACCATGCGACCATCAAATGAACCCCGACATTGAACTACTCTTTAGTGCGCTTATTAAGCGCATTATTAACTCACCGGATGAATTGAACTAGTCATAACCGATCAATTAAAATCTTAATGCAATTAAAAACGCAGGCGCTACAATTTCTTTCTAGTCGAACACAAAAAGCAAACTGGAGAACATTGGCCATCAAATCGGCCATAGCATTTGATTGCACAGGAGAAGTTTGTTCAGCGAATGCTCGAACTTCCATCGAATAATTTAAGCAAAGGTACCATCAATGTAGGCAAGCGCGGATTAACACTGCTCGATTTCCATAGAAAGAGGGAACCAGACTAAGTAAGAGCTATGATTAAACAGATTTTTTGGCACATCGAACAGTTCTGACTATATTTGGTAGATGCAGTTCACACCCAGGCAATAAACTGCAAATGAATACGAGGTGCTGGCCTGTTTCTCTGCGGCAGCAGGAACAGTAACTTGACGGCCAACGCAGAGGCTGAAGCTCTTCATTGTTATGGAAATGGAGTCTTTCCTGCAGTGCATCATAGAGAGCACGGCGGTCGCTCAACACTTCGTAACTTTGAATAATTCGCAAGACTCCGCATGAGATCAGCAACACTTCAAAGCAAACTTACTGGCACTCGATCTCGAGTCACAGTCCTCACAAGGTCCCACACAAGACCCGACATTTCTCATTAGCATTTCACAGAACATTTTGTGACGCAATTTAGTACAAGCCACATGCATACAGCTCATTAAAACGTGTGAATCATGGCATTTGTTGTTCAACAGCGACAGAGACACGCATTAAAGTAATTCCTGGTGCTCCTTAAATCGACCCGCTGCAGAGAAGGGCTCAACAGCTCGCACGGACGCTTCCAGACATCGTGATCATTCCAGGACTCGCATTCCTGGAAGCTGCAGCTAAGTAACATCTATCAGTAGCACTTGGGACTTCGACACGAGGCAGAAGCAGTACTTCGGTCAAGAGATGTTTATTATACCCTTAAGCGAAAGCAAAAATCTGCATGAAACATTCACCCTCGTTCCGTGATTCTTTTCGTACAGAGTGTAAAAACATTTAAGATTCTGTTCTTATGTATTTGTTCTCAGTCACACTTCAGATTATTTTCTTAAGAATTACATCAGAATTGTTTTCCTACCGTTAACACGTTGCTTTTCTTGAACGTAACAAATTGGTTTGATAAATAATGATAGTAACACTGAGTGGCCACAAAAAACTAAAGAATTTGCGAAATAATTTTACGAAATCGTATTCCTGCTCTCAAGAAGGCTGGGATACCCAAATTATATGAAGTTCAATCCTATTGTTTACATCCTACATATCAACTCGAATTATCGACACAATACTGATTTTACATGATTCCACTATAGTCAGATAATTAACCAACTATAGACAGTTGGCTGCTTACTTGCTTGGTCCGTCTCTCTGTCACGCTATTAAGGATTTAGATAGGAGTAAATTCTGTAGAGTATACATGTATTGTAAGCATTGTATTGTGGATACCAAAGACACCTCCTTCAATGTGAAAACTCTTTCGAAACGTCCGCGTCCACTGGCAAATCAAACGAAAAAATTCAGTAAAAAACGTGAATTTTCACGTGTCTACTAGTCACGTGTCTACTTTTCACGGGTCTACTTTTCACGGGTCTACTTTTCACGGGTCTACTAGTCTACGTATATAATACACAGTATCGCCACCTCTACCTGTGTGTGTCCGTCCCATTCCATCTTATCTATTACTCAAAAATTATTGAACTGGCATCAGAACGGGTATGCATGTATTATAAGCATTGGATTGTGGATAACAGAGGCGCCGGATTACTATAAAATGCGCCATTGTTGCGTATTATTGGCCTTCGTTTCTTACACGGCCATGTTATCGGTAGATAAGATATAGAATGGAAGTTCTGTATATGTTCATGAAAAATATTCAGGTTCTGATAATACCAGGGGTAAACCCGAAAAATTTATTTTATTTCATAGATCCATAATATTATCACTTTTAAACCGTAGAGTTTTCACTGGAGCTATCTAGTGAAATACATAAATGACGTATCAAAATAACTATTTTTGAAGATCATTATGTAAACAAAGGAAAGATCGAGTAATTTAAACCCCCATTTTGCTGAAGACACAGGCTTATGAAACACTGTAAAACACGGGTATATGGAACGCTGTAAAACACAAGCACATGAAACGTATAAAAGCGCACTCCGCTAGAGCGCTGGTCTCACTTACGATCATCCATGACTCCAAGAAAGTATCAAAACACGACGAAAAAAGCGTTTTAGAAGAGATATTCTTCTTGAATAAAATGTTTAAAGCATTTAAAAAAATTGGAATATCGTATCAAAACACCAACAGAATAAGTTTGGTTACTGCAAATACCAACTGTTCTGTGTAGCTATGGTCCTGCATCACAAAACAACGACAATCTCATCTCGTCATACAACTGTCACATCAATATTATTATTAATCTTATCTCGTCATACAACTGTCACATCAATATTATTATTAATCTTATCTCGTTATACAACTGTCACATCAATATTATTATTAATCTTATCTCGTTATACAACTGTCACATCAATATTATTATTAATCTTATCTCGTCATAAAACTGTCACATCAATATTATTATTAATCTTATGTAGTTATACAACTGTCACATCAATATTATTATTAATCTTATCTAGTTATACAACTGTCACATCAATATTATTATTAATCTTATCTAGTTATACAACTGTCACATCAATATTATTATTAATCTTATCTAGTTATACAACTGTCACATCAATATTATTATTAATCTTATCTCGTTATACAACTGCCACATCAATATTATTAATAAAAAAAACACTGAAGTTCGATTCCCAAACATCAGATGACCGGATTGTCTTTTTTGCATAAAATTACGAAAATCAATTTAGTTACACCGATTCTTGGATCAAACTAAAAATTTTGAAAAAATCAAATTTGATTACAGATTTTAAATAAATTCTGATTATCACCAGTTGTAATCGACCCAAGCAGTGTTTTCCTAAACACTTGAATTGAAGCAATGATTGAGATTATTTGGAATCAAGGATTATCGTATCCAATATTTAGTAATTATTGAGAATAACGAAAAGCCAAATTAGCAGCATCTCCAAGTCAAAGTAATTCGTTAGCCGAATAAAATAATTGTTCAGCACATACTATTTCTCCTATTTAATCTAAATCCATTTCAAACAATGATGATCGACAAACTCGACGTATAAACAGGTAACAGATACTATCATACACACACATGCGCGCACACACATAAACATCAAGCAAATTTACTGAAGACAATGCAGAATAAATCAAACAATCAAGAGTGAAGAGCTGTAATCTAACACTGGGCCAACGCCTGCCTACCTCGCTCTCAGTCGGAACCTTAATCCAGTGATAAACTTCTTAAGCTTGTCTTGACAGCTTCTAGCCACACAGATAAGTGGATGTGCGATAGATTATGCGTCAGCTCGCCGCTTATCATTCGCGGCAATGCAAGATAAATAGACAATGTCTTTAACACGTTGACTCTGAAGTGGTACGTATGTGTACCACTGAGGTTAGGTTCTGTAATTTTTTCAGATCCTTCTAGTGACTATGCGTACAAAGTGAAGATTTACACCAGTCAGGCAATCGGAGGCAACGTGTTAAAGTGCACGGGCTAGCAGTTTCTGTAGGATAGAGTTTTTGAAGAGTTGCAAAAGATGAATTAGGATCAAGACGAAAGTTTCAACAACTTCCATTACAAGATCCTGTTGAAAATCCATGCACGTTTAAATTAACATGTACCAACGACATGACTTTGCACTACACCAACGATTATAATTTTCACACTAAAGTGAACACTAAACTAGCGTGTGGGACAAAATCTCAACAAGACAATAAAAACCTAAGCAAAACACCATCGAACCCCCGCGAGACTAAAACCCCAGGGACTAAATCCAAGGAGGAATCCCCACCGACAAATCCCCACCGACAAATCCCCACCGACAAATCCCCACCGACAAATCCCCACCGACAAATCCCCACCGACAAATCCCCAACGACAAATCCCCAACGACAAATCCCCAAGGGCAAATCCCCAAGGGCAAATCCCCAAGGGCAAATCCCCAAGGGCAAATCCCCAAGGGCAAATCCCCAAGGGCAACTCTCCCCCTTTTGTTAAAAAAAGTATTCAATCATAACTTTTAACTTCTTTTCACTTTTGAACTTCTCTGAATTGCAAAAAAATAATTTGCTAGACAATGACCCTTACCATAAATGAGAAAAATAAAAACATCAGCCCGTTTCTATTCTTATTCACTTCACTCACAACCAGAAATTAAGAAGAGACTCAATTACTGAGTTAGGTGGCCGACAATATGACCGGCTATAATTCATGAAGAAATAATATGAAAATAGGTTTTCCTAAACAAATTTACCCTCTCATGTTCGAAGCAGGTTATAGGACTACGACATTCTACCACCCAGTAGTCTCGCCGTAAACCTGACTTAGTTTGCAACCAAGTTGAAGAATTAGGAAGTTCTAATACTCGATAGTTTGATCAAGAAGTAACTACTTGTTAGTTCACAGCTGAAGGAAGATATTCCGATTGGCGCATAGTCTGTTCTTCAACAATTTAAAAAAGTTTAGAAACCTCAGGCACAAATAAAAGGAAGTTGAGCGTCTTCTTCAGATATCACCTGACATGCATGAGCGATCGATTATGTAGTTCAATGCATCTCAATTGCAATTGAATTCTATGAATTCAGTTCTTCCAGCGATTAGATTGTGGATTACACAAAACAGATGGTCACAAGTCAAAATAAGATGACGCACAAATTTAGTGGCACATCTTCAATGTGTTTGGAAGACAAGCTTTGGTTCGGACAACTCAGGCATGGCCTGATCTCCGAGTGATCTTAAGCAATAGTTATTTCTGTGGTCGGAGAACTGCCTCGGAGGTGCATATGACATTCAGATCAAACGATTCAAAAACCTCATAAATCCACTGGACTCGCAACTTGAAGAGCTAAAATTTCAGCAGAAATGCTTTCCTAAAGGGAGATTCGAGCAACAAAAGTCTGTTAATAGAGAGAATTGCCTTACAATTCTGCTAATGAGAACAGTTCTCGTACGCTCTCATAAATCTCCGAAATGAAAGTAATCGGCAGAGCATAGGCAGGCAAATTTCCATAGGAATGTTGATGGGTTTTCTTTTACCTCTGTGAATTGTAATAAGGGCTCCATCCAGTGTGAGGGCCTGGGAGGCATGAGTTCATGGTCATGAATGTTTAATGAACAACTAGTAATACAGGCTGTCACAAAAGAGCCACGCGTACAGTTAATCCCTGGAAAATACTGTAAGATGTTTCGAATGAGATCTATGAACGAAGTGCTTCAGACGCACAAAAATAATTGATCGCCAGCGTAATTGCATTCCACCATAAGCTCAATGCGTAGCAGATATTTAGACAACTTACAACGGATGAGAAATAAAAAGCATCTTGACCGAAGCGTAAACTGGAGAACGAAGTTCATCTTCGACTAAAAACTAGAACTTGGACGAAATTATTTTACCTCTGAAATATTTTAACCCATACGAAAATATAGAATAGGTTTAACCAATGTACGGAACAGAAAAGTGGATATTATCTTGTACCAGAGACATGAAAACTACTATCTATCATAGACTGAGAAACCCTCATGATTTCCTACAACAAAATATGTTAAAGATGAACTTTCTCGTTATGAAAATACAAACAAAAAACAAATCTTAACATTAATTATGCTCTCTTTGTTTGGTTTACGAAATGTTTACCATCAATGGAGTCTAAAAATATTTTTTTTCTGTACGTTACCTGATGAAAAGCAGAACGAATTACACGGAGAGATGCTATGAATGTCTGCAGCACTGCATGACGCCTGTGCGTTCTGCTGTCAAACTTGCGTGAACTTTAAATAGCCGCGTTACAGCTCAATAAATGAGTTACCAGAATAAGATTATCTTGTTTCTTGGGTGTCAAACTGGATTTATTTTGAAACTTCACTCACTTTTTTCACCACTATTCGGTGCAAACATTTAAATAAAATTGCCTTCACTGTCAGTATACAGTATGCATAAAATTTCGAGGAAAAGTTTAAGAGCACCAAATGAGTCCCTGAAAATGAATTGAGAAAAGTAACTACGTATAAATAGAATTACAGCATTGATGCAACTCTGATAGGTAAATAAAAAATTGCAACTTAGAATTTCACTAAGACTCGTATTTTCAAATCCATGAGCTTTAGCCTCATTACTCAGACCTCAAACTATAGCATTGTACTGTATGTAAATTCTTCCAAAATTAACGCTTTGTTGCAGCTTATGATGTGCCTTGTTATTGTGATTCTAAGTCGTGCCTAAAGAGAATAGTTTACATTACTGTATTCCCTTACTACGGTGATATTAAGATTAACAACAACAATGCCACCACTAGCCGTAAGATGTTAGCTTTAAGATTTTAACACGTTTGTTGCGATTGCCTAGCCGGTGCAAATCTTTACTTTGTACACATAATCACTAAAAGACTTGGAAAAAATTACAGAACCTAACCTAAGTGACCCACCGGTGGGTCGCATCGCAACAAACGTTAAAACCCGATCCCTTGTACTGTGAATTTATACCGTACTCTGTGATATACCGGAATAAAGTTTATTTATTTTATTTATTTATTTCATAAACAATTTAAGGACAGAAATCCTTTTAATTTAATTAATCCATCTGACATCCTTATCTGACAAAATATCAAGCAAGGCAAAAGCCGGCAGCTTTCCAGTTTTGCATCGGCTGCCTTATTCTGTACTGTGACCCAAATAAACATTCGCTAAAATCTGCATTCAGCTATAGAAATAATACCGAGAAAGCCAATATTAAGTCGTCATTCTAATCTAGGAAAATAAAGAGAAAGCTTTACTCGATGCGGAAATGGGCTCCATATCTTGGCCATTCATGAAGGATGAACAACCACTGAAAAACTTGTCAAAGAATACAGCAATTACTTTATGCCCCCAGCAGAAAGAACTGAATGATTTTGTTACAAAAAGTACACAATGAGAGGTTGAAGATCAGACTTGCCTGAGCCACACGGCTTTCAGCAAAAGATTAAACATTCTCGCGGCCAATCAGGTAGATTGAGGCGCCACGACCGTAATCAATTGATCGACGTACATAAATAAGATTTTAAGTCTTTTCGCTGGCAAGCTTTGCTAAAACACGCTTATCGGCACCGAGTATCGACAGATGATACGACCATTTTAGGGTCCCCTAAAAACACACGAAAAAACGGCCGCTGTCGCCCACACATCTGCTACTACCCAGCAGATGTTAAGCAAGTCCTGCGCTGGTTCACCTTCTTCCTCTTAAATTATGAGCGCTCTGCAAATTATCTGAACTTATAAGGACTCACATTGAGCAACCATCGAGGCGAGCCATACATGGTAATCGGCGATACATGAGGCTATCTTTTGAAGCGATACTCATGCCCAGATTGTCAGAAGCTCTCCTAGTTAAACTCGTTGCAATGCTTGAGTTACCGCAGTGGCAAGTTCAGATTTTATGCCTTTTTGAAAGTGCGTTACAACTCCTCAAAGTATTGAAGAGCTCTTGCACGCTACATATTGGTGCACGATATTTCACTAAAAAAACTCGCATAAAACAGTTTGAAGTGATATTCTAGGTCACCCTGTCAATGGAAACTCAACTTTTCTCCAGGTTATCGAGTTTGAAGGAATCTCGTCGGACTGAAAATGAAACAAAATGGCACTGCCCTAAACAAACATTAACTCACCGCTAAATCGTAACACTCCGCACACTTTCTAAGTTTTCAATAACGAACATCTTCTATATATAATGTCGGAAATATATGTAAGTACAAAATTAACAGGAATTATTTTATCGTCCTAAAAATTTGTCATTTTTCACAGTGTCAAAAATATATGCCAAGCAAGTGTATGTAATATACGGTAGACAGAAAATCTTTCGAACATTTTTCAGCCCCAACACATCCAGACGGTTGATCTTTACTGTGGTTGTTGCCAAGGCTTAGGAAGAATAATTAACCTTTACACATGATATCCTACACCACTGTATGCAGACTACATATTGAGTAATAAATACGCTACCTGTTGAACAATGCCTCCTATGCCGAGTGAAGCGTGACATCGTTCAATCCAAAAGGTTTTTTAAAGGCTAAAAAAAATTGTGAACAACAGCAGTTCCGAGAATGTATGGTTTTATACGTAATAAAAGTTAGCTGATAGAAAACCAAAAGAAAAATGTTGATTCAGACCAATTAAACGTTCAGATTACAGGTATGCATAACATTTAAAATATAAGCGTGACATGGCATTAGAGAAAGCATTTACAATTACTAGGTTAAATGTCCCCTTCAGATCTACTGTACATGAACTCGAAGGTAATCGAAATTAGGGTAATTAATTCCTTGGACGAATGGGAGCAAACTGGCTTCTTATTGCACAATGTAAGGGTGTTGAAAGTCAGGGTGCTATTGCCTTAAATACTTTTCATAATTATGTAGCAATTATTGTATTATGATTGGCGAACGAAACTCTTCAATAGCTCCATGTCTCCTTTTCTCGTTTCACTTCAATGGTAGTGACATTTATAGGCTTTGAAGTACTTTGAAGATGCAGAATCGTATCTTGTTTTCAACTCGCGCTTTTTCATACAACAGAACCATCAGTGCTCAATGAAACACTGCAGTTTTATGCCGCACATTCACGCTAGCCAAAGTTTCACGAGTTAAAATTCAGATATTAATAATGAAGTGTTAAAAACATTGTTTTCAATATTCAATTAGCATTATCTTGACAGACAAATTCAGTTAATTCCATTCACTTAATCCCATGTCGTTACTACGGGTCATGATAATTTTATTTTCTTTTAGAATTTAACGCCAAGTGTAACAAAAAACGCTATCGCCAAATAAAGCAAATGAAAAGTCTGACATTGCATGATTGGGGAAAATCTTGCAACAGCAGTCCTCCTTAAGACGATCCGAACACACGAGGAAATTTTGATTACGATGGTGACCATCCAGTGCAGATAGCGCTCAGTCAGAACCTCGCGAGTGCGAAGACGGTCCAAAAAAGTTGAACGACATTTAAGAGTTTAAATAAGGTAAAATTGCTCCTGAGAGTTGAGTTCACTGCGAATCAGTTCATGTATCAAGAAACTAAAAGATTTGGAACTCACCCCTTACAAGGTATAAGAAATAGCGAAGCTTGCAGAACATGACTGAGGAAGGTAAAATCTCAGACATTGTTCAGAGTCTTAGACGGACCGTGGGCGATATCTTAGAGGAAATAGTTCCCACAATTTAGAAACGCTTCCACTCAGCAGAATTAAAAGCTTAAAATCATCAGAGCAACGAAGTATGGTCTCACGAAGTTCTGAAAAGCTTACTAATGCTGATCATCGCCAGTTCTTCCGCTCAGACACTTATGGCAGGAACCTGCACAAATGGCAGAAATTCCCTATTATTCGCTAACGGAGCCTTGAAAATGAACAAGAATCTACTAAAAGACTAAGTGAGAACAGTTTGGTAAAAAGAACACTTCACTGAGTTCAGAGACTTTTCGAAAACCAGCATCGGACCTTGTAGCAAGACTGTGCTTCTGATCACGAGACTGGAAGAACTGTCATGAGTCGCACCTATTTCCCCCTTTCCCTCCCCTGAATGGCTGCTAATCAAAATGACCACAATACTCGCCACGTTTGGTCCAGTGAACTATTTTACTTGATCTGCCGAAGCGGCCAAAGTTTTAGATTACGCTCACGAAAGTGAGAATTCCAAAACTAACGCTTGCTGAACGCACGGTGCCAAAACTGTGATCGAGTGTTGGCGATCATGCTGGAAACTATGCGTCAAGTTGATGACACTTGAAAAACTTTGAAGCAGTCGATTAAGTGTTATCAAATACGAGTGTTCCAGATTCTCCAGTTTATATTAATATTCGTGTATGTTAAAATATTTGCTGTGGGATCTTTTCCTCTTAAACTGATACAATTTCACTGATGTAATTACTGTGCAAGTATGTAAATGAAATTACACATTATGTTCCTGAAACTCAGATCCTAATCTTCAAAATGCTTAACCGAGTTTTTAAACTCAATTATAACGGGGCTATCAAGACGCCGAGTTTTGCTAGTGGATTTCAGAAGATCAGGTCGGCGTAGTCTTCACTAATGGATATCTACATGAGAAGCAAGTGGCCTCCAAGTCATGACTTCGCATCCTAAAGAGGTTTGACAACCCTTAACAATTTGCAGCGATAAATGAAATGGTGTGTCGGATGAATTTATTTCTCTTTTTTCAGTACGTGCAGCGATACGCTTACATATCTTAAGCCCTTATTTCATCATTGAATCACTCAAAAGAGACAAACTGGCACCCGAAAACAATATGTAAAAGAATATTAACCGACTCAAAGATCTCATTGTTTCTATGCACTCCATTTCTGATCATTTTAGCGTTGCAGCTGCAGGCAATCACTTGTACAGAACTAGCAGAGAACTAAAACATTCACATATTCGTGTATTTCCTTTATTTAATTTAGGTCTAATCAAACTACTAATAAATAAAATATTCTGGCAATGTAGCTGAATGAAAATTTTGTGTGCCTATGTTAGGGGTATAATACAGGGTGTCCCAGAAGTAACCGACCCTTTTGATTTCCTAATAAACTGAAAACTATCAACGCTAGAATATTGAAACTTGTTTTATTCGAAAGAAAAACCTTTTTATGGCACAATAGGATATTTGTATCCTATTTACGAACCAGCTTGACATTTGATTTTTGCTTCATTGCAAACCCTTAATTTTCATCATGTCTCCATACAGCAAAGAAGAAAGAAGAAGAATTTTGCAAATCTACACACGGACAATGTCAACAACAGAAGTGCAACGTGATTACAGAAATTATTTCAGAACAACAACAACCAGTCCTTCGAAGAACACAATTAAATCGGTGTATCGAAAATTTACGGACACTGGAAATGTTAATGATAAACAACGATCTGGAAGATTCGGAATAATTAACACGACAGTGATAATCATTAGGCAATAACTGTTGGGCTAATTTAATTTTGTAAGGATATATCTTCAAGACTTTTTTAAGAATGCGGTGTAATGTCGATCGGGAAATGGATTATTGAGTTGAACGTTTTCTGATGGAGGCTTTAGGATTATCTGTAACACTTTCAGAAACTCGCTCGATTACAGCTTCAGTTCGAGTTGATTTTAATCTTGCAGATCGTTGTTTATCATTAACATTTTCAGTGTCCGTAAATTTTCGATACACCGATTTAATTGTGTTCTTCGAAGGACTGGTTGTTCTGAAATAATTTCTGTAATCACGTTGCACTTCTGTTGTTGACATTGTCCGTGTGTAGATTTGCAAAATTCTTATTCTTTCTTCTTTGCTGTATGGAGACATGATGAAAATTAAGGGTTTGCAATGATGCAAAAATCAAATGTCAAGCTGGTTCGTAAATAGGATACCAAGTATCCTATTGTGCCATAAAAAAGTTTTTCTTTCGAATAAAACAAGTTTCAATATCCTAGCCTTAATAGTTTTCGGTTTATAAGCAAATCAAAAGGGTCAGTTACTTCTGGGACACCCTGTAGTTTATGACGACAGCCAAGACAACTGTTCGATAGTACACTTTAGTATTAAGAATTATTTATATCATAAATAATGATTTTTTTCTTCTCAAAAAATTGTAGTTTTAACACGTTGCCTGCGATTGCCTAGCTGGTGCAAATCTTTACTTTGTACACACAGTCACTAGAAAGCCTTGAAAAAATTATAGAACCTAACCTGAGCGACCCACCGGCGGGTCGTATCGCACTCAACGTGTTAATTTGGTTTGAGGTAGATTTACTTACGATTTCGGAACGCATGCCACTCTCAACACATGAAATGAAAGTTTCGTAGTCTTCACAATCTAATTCTCTGAACTTCAAATCGAGCTTACGAATAAAATCTAATCACACACGCTATACAGCAACGACTGAACGAAAATTTGCACTTAATCCTGAGGTATGGAATAAAATACTGAGCAACAGCTTTCACCCCTACAGTAAATTTGCGGAAAGATAACCAGAACTTTTCACCCGCTAAAAACCAACAAATTTGCGGATAAAAAACCACCACTTTTTACCCCCTAAAAACTAAAATTTGTGGAAAGAAAACCAGAACTTTTCACCCGCTAAGAACTACGGAAAATTGCGGAAAGAGAAGCAGAACTGAAATACACGCTGCATTCGCACTTGATGTGTTTCTGAAGCTGTGTTTATAAGCCGATCCTGTGCATTTCAAGCCTTTGCAACATCCACGTGACGTGCGACGGCTGGTCAATGAGAAGAATTTCCTCAAATTCAGCTCACCGTACAGCGACAGCCCAAATCTAAATAGGCCTATTTAGATTGCGCTCAATATAAAGCATCAAGGTTCTCTTTGGAATTTAAAAGCTGAGGAAGTATTAATAAAGCCAAGTTGAATAATTGCGATTGGTCAAAACTAGTGTACAGCAAAATGCGAAGTTTACTTATAATTTCCCATCATTAGAAACTACTCATTAATATTGAAATGTTTTCCCTTTCAAACGCATCAGTTTCCCAGTACACTTTTGCTATTTCCTCCTGCTCCTTCAGCATCATCCAAATATTTTGTACATATAAGCTTCAAAAATAAAAATCATTTCGTAGTCACTCAATGGTTCCCAACCTTTTATCTCTTTCCCCCTGCACCCGGTTCAGCCATCCAGATTTCTCCTCTCATGTGTAAGAGGGAAAGAGTTGTCACAACACACTGCGACTATTTTCTAATTTATTTTTTAAATTACAAATATACGGATAAAGATAGATGTAGTTACATAGTAAAGCGGATAGTAAAGCGGTCAGCAACAACTAACCGCACAGCCTCAGACATGAGAAAATACATCTTAGATTTTTTCTTGCTAGTAACAAGTGTAATTATTTCCCCTTGTAGCTTCAAATTCTCCCCAGTTTGAGACTCACTGCTTTAAAGCATGCACATGAAGAGTCTTAACACGTTGACTCCGAAGTGGTACGTATGTGGACCACTTAGGTTAGGTTCTGTAATTTTTTCAGATCCTTCTAGTGACTATGCGTACAAAGTGAAGTTTTACACCAATCAGGCAATCGGAGGCAACGTGTTACGGAACAAGGTAGTAAAGTAAAATGTAGAGTTAAAGTTCAGCTAGGTTTAATGGTGCGAAATGAAATACTTATCCACCTGTTGGTTGGTCAGCTCGATTTGCGTGCAAAATTAAAATTCAGCCTGAACCCTCAAAAATGTAACACAAAAAAGATCATGTCACGGAGATAGCAATAACTTTTCATGAGCGTGACAAGAAGAAGTTCATGGTTCCAACCAAGAAAAAAGTACAAATGCTACACGTGTTTGGTAATGATTATTTCTCTCAATACTTACCAAGTTGAGTACGTTAACAATTTCCCCAATATCAGCACATCACTCAGGGTCTCCAAGGTCAAGAGATGAAATATAACGCTGGACGCCCAAGTTTTTCACGTCTAAGTCAGATCACCGTATCTTGCACCACGACACACAGGGCAAGGCTGCTACAGTTGTTTATAAACCTTCTTCCACGACTGCCACTGGCACACTACTGTTCCGCACTCCGTGGTGACACCGCTGCGTCAGCAGGTCACAATGAATGAATTTCTTGAAAAATGCCGCTTAGATTTCTTGACAAAATGAAACTTTTCTTTAATTTTTGTCTTTTATGCGTTACTATATAAATTATTGAATCTCATTCAACTTATCAGTAAAAACTAGCCATGAAATACGAACGATTTTACTGGTGCAAGTGAACGAGCTTCAAGAGTTCTGTACAGGTAAGCTGTTCCCACGTTCGTGGCAACACCTGCGTCTAACTGCGGACAAGACGTTGTAGAATTAGCATGAATAATTCCGCAGGCCTCCGAGTTCTCTGACAATGAAGGTACAACAGAGGGCTACATGGACTTGAAAGTCCCAAATAAACACGACATAGTAATTACCTGCGAGTAGCTGTGTACGTCATGAAGCACCACACGGCCAGTAATGCGATCAATGACCGTGATGGTCCCTTGCATACATTAACACGTTAAGTGCGATACGACCCACCGGTGGGTCACTCAGGTTAGGTTCTGTAATTTTTTCAAAGCTTTCTAGTGACTGTGTGTACAAAGTAAAGATTTGCACCGGCTAGACAATCGCATTCAACGTGTTAATGCTAAGTCCTGTGTTTGCAGCTTCATCGTCAACTACACCATTCGATGCTACAACATATTCCGCCTTTGAAAGCAGGTATAGTGAGCCTCAGGTATAATAACCATCATCCCTGAACAAATACTTAAATAGTTAGTTTCCCATACTGGTGTTGAGTAACGTACCATGCCTCAACAACTGCTGGCTAGAGTTGACAGAGACGCGTTGTTGTATACACTATGAATGAGTTGAAGCTTTGAATAAATAAATATAAGCAGCGTGTGCCATTGTTTCTAGATGATTGGTATAGACTCGCACACTCAAACAACACAGCTCAATAACAAATAGATGATTGTTTTTTAGCCTTGCACTTCATCAGTAACACAGTAGTGTCCAGGTAACAGATGCAAAGTTTAGTGTCCTAGAACAGATCCTAACATTAACACGTTGACCCCGATTGCCTGATTGGTGTAAAACTTCACTTTGTACGCATAGTCACTAGAAGGATCTGAAAAAATTACAGAACCTAACCTAAGTGGTACACATACGTACCACTTCGGAGTCAACGTGTTAAGGTCGCAAGAATAGTTTCTACCAGCACATTTTCAACTGGTCAAACACACCATAAAGTCAAAAGAGTTTCCGCAGCGCATGCTTGGTTCCCCCGAAGCATGTCAGTAAACACGCTACTGCACGAGTTAAGCTTTGGAGCAGAAAACAAGACGAGTTACAGGGACCGAGGGAAAGAGTAAATTTGCCTGAACTCCTGGATGACAAAGAAGGGTGGCCCGCCTGAGGAACAAGTGTAGGGTAAGAGGAATGAAAAAGCTCTCAGGAGAGTGAGGAATGTTAAGTTGTCTAAAAATGACGGCAGTAGCAGAAAAGAGGTCTTAGTGAAACAATGTTAATGTTTTTACCTTGTGCCAACATTTTTAGGTAAGGAAAACATGGTAAATAGGATATTGCGAGGCTTCAATGCTGACAACGGAGGTCTGCACGAGCAGGACACGCCTTGCGATAACAAGAAATAAAAGGAAATTGGAACACAAATCAGGGAACCGTTTTGAGAATTTTAGTTGCTCTGAGCGGTGCAAAGAATGACGAGTTTTTCTGGCACGTGAGAGAAAAGCGTGAGCAGAGATCGTTAGACAGCATTTTTGAAGCTGATGCTGAGAGTGTTATGACTCTAAAAACCTTAGCTGAGGCACCGACTGCAGCCCAAAGACCATATAAATTACAAGGTCCCATAATGAAGAAAGAGCTCAGTATTTTCTGATGCAAGAAACAAACTTTAACAGTTAATCTACACGGGCGTCAGTACACACTCTCCACCAAAGGATTTTTGTCATAACTGCTTACAAGAATTACGGCCATTACGTGGGGCTCCTGCAGTGAAATTAGGTGGCAGATATTCATGTTCATAGCATGAAATAAAATAGCTCAGTCTGATCAGGTTAGTCATTTTGCCGCTCGGTGAGGCGCTGTAACCCTTTAGCAACCAATTTTCTTTCTAGTTTCTACGTCTAAGCTCACAAAGACCGTCTGTACACTGATGCAATGAAGCACGCTGAGAGCCAGGCAGCCAAAAAAACGACGCTGTAACATGCCGCCGCGTTCAAACCTAGTAGCAACCTCATATTGCTCACTGTTTAATTATTAGAACAATTCTCCCAAAGACCGTGAAAGAGGACCTTATGGTCCTTTTCGTCGCTAAAGGGTTAACACTACGAGCTTCAGAAAGAGGAACAATAATCTCGAGTTTGTTCTTGTGTACGAAAGAAAAAAGAGAAATTTACGGTCTTCCAATGAAGTTTGTACAGGAAGTTTATAATTTCAGATTTTAAAGTGTCCAGTATCATACGCTACGAGGGTCAGAAATACATCAATAGATAAAATTTTAACGGTACTCATCTTTGCATATCCAGAAGTGAAGCCAAAAAATACAGCAAGTAAAAAACTAATACGAGAATGAAACTAAAAGTAGCGAATTATGCCAACACGATGCATATTTATTCTGTAAGGAATGTTATTAGTTTGTAAAATAATGTGTTTGACGTCAACCACATAAGTGTTGCTCGTGTAGTAATTGCAAATCTTTCAGAAAACTGTCAGCTGTATCAGCTTCGAAATGCGTACTATACAAATTCAAGCATTTTGGTTTGCAACCAAACCTCTTACTGTATGTTGAATTCTCAACTAGTTTATATCATTTTTAAATCCATCTAAAGTTCCTTCAGACGTAAAAGGTTTTATGGTATTAAGTTTTCGGTCCTAATATAAAAAATAGAACAAGGTAATAAAAACGAGCTGTTTGGCCAATTCTTGGGTCGATACCCAAGTCCCATGCCGTGATACCCAAGTCCCATTGCGTGATACCCAAGTCCCATGCCGTGATACCCAAGTCCCATGCCGTGATACCCAAGTCCCATGCCGTGATACCCAAGTCCCATGCCGTGATACCCAAGTCCCACCTTACCTAACCTGATCATACATACAGGGTCTGCAGCAGCATGTCCGTGACCTGCTATACAGGGAACAGACAAATACGTCTACACAGCCCTGCACTGTTGCCACCACTACCATGCTGTCGCATAGTATGGAGTTCGGGTGCTGAATATTTCATTCAACACTTTTATTGCCCATAAAATTACACGACTGTCTCTGTATACGACCTAAAATGCTGAACGCTTATGGAAAAACTCCTAGCGAATCTTTTACTCATTGGTCTCCTGAAAAATATATTCTAAAGTAGTTCTAAATTTTATCCGATTATAGTTCAGACTCCAATTCCGTTTGCAGCCCTGCCTATGCTTGACATGAATTAGTGCATACATCGTGTTATGACTGGTTTAGAGATAACACATACTATGGATAACTAAATAACTCACATGCTCTGGGCCAACATCGAAGGAATAAAATTTCTCATATACATTGTGAATGATCATTTAATTGTACAATATCTTCGTCGTCTACCACGATAAGTAATTTACTTACCATTGGAAGCACCACAGTTTTGAAAACATGTTTCCTAAATGAAGCCTCTTCTATGACGAACTCTGGAAATTAGTATGACAATCAAGCTCACTAATTTAGTTAATCACAGGTTCAAATATCCTAAGTCATTAACAACTGGTAGGCAATAATTCTTTTATAGCAGCGAGAACACTCATTGCAAACTTACTTGTGAAACAATAGAGACAAACAATTTTTCTGAATTAATCTTTGGGACTGAATTCATCATTGATTTTAAAGCTAGCTTAATTTTGTTCATTACCAAAACAAAAAATATGCACTAAAAATTTCCTGAAAACATGTTTACAGTGTTTTATTTGAATTATTTAGAAATTAAGGTGAAATAAATTATGAATATTTACCTGCAAAAAATATTATAAAGAGGATTTTACAAAAAGGAAACTATACAATTGGATAAATTTCTCAATTCAATAAAGCATAGCAGTCACAGGACTTCAAAATAAAAATCTCAATAGTTTTCCCAATAAAAGTTTTCTTCAAAAACATCAAAAAAAGAATAGTTAATTTTGGGATAACCATTGTAATGTTTATTGATCATGTTGATAAGGGTCAACTAAGAATTCAATTGAACATTTAACGAAAACTTGTTTCACAAAGAAGAGCAAGCCTTAAATTAGAATATCATGAAAATTTTCAGTGAATGTGAATAGAAATAACGTCATAAATAATACCAGTGTCTGTAGTTTTTGAGCTTTAATTGGTTTACTCCTACTAAACACATACAATTCAATTCTAAAAAATCTCTTGAATTATTGTGACTGATGTCACAACTAATGTATTCTTGAACTGTGCATGAAATATCAGGCAGCATGTTCAATGGTCATTTATATGAAAAGTGTATAAATTGGACACCTTACTAAACTCAGTTAAAGAAATTGCTCAAAGTCTCATCGACCTTAAAAAAGTTCTAATAATAAACTGGATTTTAAGCGTAGTAAGAATATTTTAGAGCTTCCATCTTTAAACTAGGCGAAGCAATCAGTTTTTTAGCTCTATGTTCTGGATCTTGATATTTCAAGGTCACTATAAGTAGTAATTCCTGGAAATGTGTTAATCCATACGAGAGCATAGAAGTGCTACTAGATCAATACTAGCACGTGCAAATGAAAATAGTAACATTAATTAAGACTGCTTTTCTTCAAGATGTTATAGCGCTGGTAAAAACACTAAAATATACCCAGAGATATAATATATTTCTTGTTCCTATTGTTCTCGGAAATTGATGACGTCAAAGAGAAGGCTGTGCAGTCAGTAACACGTCACTCACGCTCAAAACGCAGTGCATTGGCCAGTCGTGCCAACCACGTGACATAAACAAGAGTGTAAAGGCCAATCACAAGCCAACCGAGTCCTTAGCAACGCACCTTGCCTACACGTCAACAAATCACTCCTAAAACTTTCAATTTTAATAAGAAACTGAAAGCATTGGATTAGGTTTGAAATACAATGGATACAGCGTTGATTAAAATTCTGCAATTCTTAGAAATTAATGTCCAAACTAATTTTCTCTAAAAATGGTATTCATATTATAGTTCTTTTGTTGCGTCCTGCAGTATGGAAATTTAGTGTAGTGCCAAGGGCATGGTACTGACCAGTGCCCAACGAGCTGCGGATATACCTGCAGTTGTGTGAGCGTTGCTTAGTTGATGTCAAAGTAACCAGTTAGTAAGGGCCAGTTTGCGGCGTAACAGCGATGGACTCTGGCCGTATGATATCGCCAGTTTACTGTGAGCTAATGAAACCTTGACCATAAATAAAAGCATCTGTGAACCCGGGTTTGAAGGAAGTTATCTGAAACTTTGGCCTTATATTAATTAATATGCGCTAATAATCTAAAACACACGAGATCTTTGAGTGAAATTTAGTTTTATTAGATTTGCGATAATATTTGCGCATTGCTCAAGTTGCATTTTATAACACTTTGCTTTTGGAAACGGAATTTTACAAAAAAATTGATGGGGTTTGAAGACCATCACCAAGGGGCCACCCTTATCGAGTGCACACGAACAATACTAAAGACAGGCACGTCGTAAAAGGATAACACGGAGCTCCTTATTACAAGCCTTGGAAGACTCTTATCTCATTCAAGATTTCTTAGGCGGTATTTGCTTCCAAGCTGTCCAGATACAATAGCAAATTTCATTCGAAAACCGATCAAACAAAAACTGGCTGTTATTTTCCTTTCTATTCATTTCTATGCATACAAGAACAGAAATTTTGTAGGTCTAAACTGTTTTTTTCCTAAGTCAAGTTGTGTGTTAAAGCTCTTTTTACCTTAAAAATTTTTTATCTCATAGAAGATGATTCGATGAAATAAAATGATGTGTAAAATAATACTTGAAATGTGTCAATTTGTGCCACTCGTACGAGTTGCATGTTTGGCACTGAAGGTTTTTGTGTTTTCTACGTTTGAATGAAAATAAAATTGCGTGAAACAAAGAGGAAGCATCAAGCTTCAATTCTATGGATTTAAAACGGTATTGAGTGTACTGATCATAGTCTTTAAGAAAATATCATCAAAGCTTTTAGTTAAGTAGCTACAGACAACAACCAATTACAAATTCTTCTTGTGAAAATATTTGTTAACACATTACTTTCAAACAAGGTATTCTTCAACTAAAACTCACATTTTTCGAGTAAACAACTGCATCGTAGGTTATGACCCAACGAAAAGGTATTAGGAGCATAAAAAAGGATGAAATCTTTTTTAAGATCGGATAACATATTCCTATTCTATAAGCAACAAATACTCGTAATTCTGTAGCTAAAAACAAAATAATTCCGATGTGAAATTTTATCAAAATAACATGAGAAATACGTTACTTAATTATTTCTCGCACATGTCGTAATGCCATCATCACATAGTAATTTCCAATCACTCTTTTTTAATTGAAATAAAAGAAAAATAATTATCATATAAGGAATGACAATACATTGAGCGCAGCTTAGTGGGATCTATGGTTATCTCGGCTACAAACCGAACGACCGCGTCTTGAAGCCATGGCAGACGATTCTGTCATTGCATTGTTGTACAATTGATGACACTTTGAGCTGGTATAGCAAATGAAAAATTATCAGTTCAACAAAGTATTAAAAGTAAATTAATTCACTGAATTAATTGAGTTGAGTATCAATGCCGACTGATTGTTGTCAGGTTAACTAAACAACATTATTCTTTCAAAATTTCACGAGAAATTTTGCCAACTGTAGTTTCATATCTGCTAGTATTTTTCATACCGATCAATTGTTCTTTTTCCAGGCAGTAGTGTACTTAGGCGATGAACTCTTGCATTTTAGTCACTCTTTCATGCCTCAAAATTCTTTCCGAGGCACTGAAGCATCAGCGCTGTCGATGACAACTCTACCATACTCGACTCGCGTGTCTCAAGTGGTCTCCGCAACTCCAAGATGAGTTCCGCTAAGCGTAAACCTCGGACTCCTTCTCCTCTCGAGGACGTGAATGCAGACAAGGTTTCTTACGATGCGTTCGCCGGACGAAGGGTTTCCGTATCTGAGTTCGACACGCACGAGCTCGTAGATTACGATGATGTTGCTTCGCCGGGGGCCTCGAGCACGTCCTCTGAACCCAGCTACGTGCGTCAGCCGGGCTTCGACCAGCACGCGCATGAAGTAACTGTTGCAAGCACAAGCGGAGTCGTCCAAAAATCCCGAAAAAGTTCTCATTCCAAAAAATGCAAGAAAAAGAAAAGTTGTCCAGAGGAAAGTGGAGAGATCATCACCATCGCTCCTATTCCACAGGTGCCCTCCACGAGACCGAAAATAAAGAAGGGTAAGTTGGCTCTTGGTCTTGACTAAGAAATGATACAAAAAATATGTTTCTTCGTTCAATATAGTGAATGTAGCTGATGTACGGTAAGAATACGAATTCATAGAAATTTGAAATAATAATTGAGACCTTGGATCACAAATAATTAAAGATATGACGTAATTCAACTTGATTCGTTCTATGACGTAAAACTGTCCATGCTTCGTGGTCTTCATTTGAATTAACTTTTTTCGATGAAAACAAGTAACACATACGGTACCCAGCTAGAGGAACGGTTTAATTGAAAATCCGGATACTTTTCCTACATACCACCGTGTAGATTCAGAAAAGCACTCTTCCACTCTATATGACATTTTTCAAATATTCCCTTTTTCGTCCAAAGTTACTCTAAGTAACACTCACTTAAATTCGGAAATTATATTTTGCGCTTTGTGCTGACCTGCTGCGTATTCTTAGTCGGAGTACATGCAATTTTGATGAATTTATTCACTCATAAGACACGGTGCGAGACCTTGTCAGGTTCACGTTTTATGTTGCCACCATACTTTCAAAATTATGAAGTTTACATAAAATCCCAGTCTAGTGTTTGGACTATCGACTAGATAGACTTCGAAACACATGTATGCTTTCCATCCACTAAGAGCTGTTATCGGATAGTTTTGAAAAACTTAAGGTACTCGTAAATCTCTCGAGCAATTTTGAAGCATAGAATTTCATTTTAATTAGCCACGAATACGGAGCTTAAATATCTTCGTACAATCCAGGCTCCCGAGGATATATATAAAAAATTACTTTGCAATTCTGATCTCACGCCAAAGCGAAATGATAACTTGACCTGCGCCACCAGCCTTTCCTTAGCGATTTAAATATGTGCTGGGATCATCGGTGCAAAGTGAAAAAATGACAGTTGCATACCATGCACTATACAGCATTAGCGCATAACAATATTTCCTTGATCAAATAGTCGAGCTTGTTCGTAATAATTAATTGACTCACACAAAAATACTTACAAAGTAGAATTTTAGTTGCAAATTTCTACGCTAATTACTTGAATTTCGCTGGTCAGTAACACTAAAGACACGCGACACACAAGACGGTCATCCATCACATGCCCATACAACTCCCTGTGTTGAGGCTGTGGAGTAGAATCGATGCAGTGGATCAATGCGTGTGTTTGTCCAAGGTGCCTTCGAAATTCTCGAAACTTTATTAACATAATTAAAGCTATTTTACTAAAGCTTGTGATGCTAAACTCAGCGGAAGAGAAAACGTGACAATAGATCGAAAAGAAGCGTCAGCCCCAAGACTGCTCTAGATGAGGGCAAAGCAATCGAATACCGAACTCAAACGGGTTAGGGATGGAAAAGCCAGAAATATATCAATCAATAATGTCCATGAATTAACAGTATGAGAAGTCAGTTCAAACTGTATATTAATTGCCGTTAATGATTGTTGAGAGTTTTTCCGAATATTACTGGTTACTTAACACGTTGACTCCGAAGTGGTACGTATGTGTACCACTTAGGTTAGGTTCTGTAATTTTTTCAGATCCTTGTAGTGACTATGCGTACAAAGTGAAGATTTACACCGGTCAGGCAATCGGAGGCAACGTGTTAAGGTACCACTGATAAAAGTCAGAATAATTTTCATTTAACAAACTATAGTGACAACTACGAGTATGAACAACAACCAAGAAAAAATAACAGAGACGTTGTACTATGTAGTGCGTATGTACTGTGTACTCGTACGTTATTTTGTGAATGATATTCGTCCCTGTATTTCGAGGAATAACGTTTCTGCAATGAAGGCGTTTTCCACTTATAGAAATAATTATTTCTGTCATCGTGAAAAATATGCAAGAGATCAAGTATTTAGATATATGATTTTTCATTTACACCAAGATATGTAGGTCTATTTCGTAGAACATGATTTGCGAAATTAATAATTCAAAAAGTTTACCATAAACAATTCGAAATATAGTACGAAAACAGTGCTCATTGAGAGTCGATGAATTTTTTTTTAGTAATTAGCTTAATAAGATATTGCCTGCTTTTAGAACGGGCTTAATTCTTCAACACGAACAAATACTGAAAAAGTTGACTACACTCCAATCATAGCCGTTTGGTCAGGATATCTGGAAAATAACTGTTGTTCTCCTGACGTAATTTATAAACTTACCTGCATGCAGCTTACAAACTTATCTACATATAACCTATAAACCAATCTACACGTAACCTATCAATCTACCTACATGTAAATTATAACCGAGTACATGCAACCTATAAACCTACCTACCTGCATGCGACCTGTAAACCTGCTTATTACACGCTTTTATTTCAAGCAACCAATTTGTTTCAAGCATCCCCTGTAAACATGAACATGATGGCACATTGCAGCACTCACTCCAGCGTGAGAAAGCGAATAATAGTTGTTCATCAACGTAACTAACATCACGGACTGACTCTCCAACACCGTGTTATATTCCACAGAAACCTTATTTCGGATACACTGGACGCAATGAAGTAAGTTTTACTGTTCATGTAGGGTGAGCTGCCCAAAATCTCGAATTTTCAATTACCTTTCTCAGAAAATTCTTTGGTGACTCATTCATTGTGATGAGGGTGAGCTAACAAAAGCCAACGATCAGCCTGATGATGAAGGAAATTAACATGCAACTTCAGTCAGTCATTGTTATTATGTGAATTAGAGAATTGGCACTCTATGAAATTAAAGAATGTACTTATGTTTCAGCTTTCCTAATAATATTTCTCTTTATCCTTCGCATCGTAATTTCGACATTCTGCATTCAAAATTATTTAATTATTCGCAACGTCGAGTGTTTAAAAAGTTTCGCAATTACAACGTTTTCGTAATAATAACGTTTATTCTAGGCTTTATTAAATTATTGTTAACGTTCTGTACTGTACGGAAGTCGCTTGTGTTTACCTCACAAATTCTTTGTGAATTTGCAAGAGAACAATTTTCCTTGTCTGATAAGTTGATTCAAACTGGAATGACTCTTTACGGCTACAGAAAAAGCAATAAAAACCACAGTAGCTGATGTCCTACTGCCATAAGCGTTATTATACTCATATTTACGTCGTAGTTAGAGTATACTGTATGTCTTTAATTTACTATGCCAAGTTTATGTATGAGGGTTGAATGTAGATCGTGTAGTATCCTCTATTTTCACTCTTGAAAATTTGTCTTAGGTTTGAAAATGTTGCATAAGATTTTGGTGATAGCTTACTGATCCAATCTCGAAATCCATTTTTTCCCTTAACTTAGACGCTCGCAAAGCACTGTCAATTGTTTGTACTCGGTCGTTACTCAATGTTTGTATCATTAACTCATGGTTCAAACCCTCCGGCAGCAAGCAGTCCAGTAAGACTTTATCGTCTGTTGTTGAAGGAATATTAAGGCTAAAGGAGGTTAATTTTGGTGCAGTGTTCACAAAGGGACGCGGTTGCTTCCACAGAGCCTCTGCCGATGAAGCTGCGGGCGCTGCCGCAGAGTTTCTGGGTGCAACCGAACAGAGCGAGCTGCATCCCACCCTCCGGAGCCCTCTTACCACCCCTGCTGCTTGGCAAAGATCTGCAAGACGTCACTGGTGAGTGCTCCTTTTTACCTGGTTTTTCATGCTTTCTTATCCTCTATTATCCTCTACTTCCACCTTAGGTCAACGGAACTTCTACGTATGTCAGTTCTATATAACACCAATACGATTCCAACAACCACTCAAGTCTGTGGCACAGTTCTATTTGGTCAAAAGTGACTATTTCAGTGGTCAGGTGTGGCGATACGTGTAATAATTGGTGAGTGCATAATGTCTAATTTATTATTAATGATTTATTTAATTTATATAAAAAGTAAATCTTATTCTCTGCCTACTTTTGATTGTACATTGATATATAGCATAATGATTGATTGCTGGTGAGTTCTTTTCTCTTTCATAATTTACGTAATCTTGGTTTCAATGCATTGTTTTTCTGCATTCTATCCTGCCGTTATATTTCAATTAATACTTGTAAATAACATAATTAATTAAATGCAACAACATACGTAATCGCACTAGAGGGACTCTAATCCTCTGAATACACGACATGGTAGAAGGTGTTCCGAGTACTTCTTTTCAATAACTATAGAGAGGACAATAATACACACAAAAGATTCAATACATCTTATTCTAAACATCACGGAAGGGGAAATGGGAGTTATTTATCACATTTTGCCATATAAACCACAACATGATGTCCTATTAAACAGTGCATTGCTAATGAATCAATTGCATACTTAATAGTTGAATAATTAAAAGTGCATATGGTTCAATTTAGTTAAATCTTTGGGCGTTCACATGAGATTACGAAATCTACCTTATCGCTAACCTCGATCACATTGACAATATCAATATTAGAACTTCCCGTTAAACTGGAGATTCGTTGTTGATGATGGGCTACAATGGTTAACGCTCACGATATAACACCTTAAAGATGCTGCTAATTTTCCCTCTTATCACGGTGCCCCTAAATTCCCCTATGCCCTAGACCTAGATGTCGCTCTAGTCCCAACAGCCTACATCGTCGCTGAGATCTCGTTCCCAATTGTCTCTCTTCATGGCCACTTTATGCAAGCTTATCTTTTTTTCTTTTGTTATTTATTTCTAAATTTTTGTCGTAAAGTCTCTCAAACTTCATATCTTAACCGTGCTGTTGTATCTATGAGTCAAAGTCTTGTGGAGCTCAGCATATTTCTCGGCACTCTGCTGTTTAACTTAATGGTTTGTTGTTCGACTTATGGTTTGTTTACGCAGCTGGCCAGGCAGCGTGCTATGATTCCACGCCTCTAACGTAGCTGTCGATTCATAAACTTTATGTCGATATATACACTTTATGTCGATACATGCGCTTTACACATCGCCCAGAAATATGAAAACCTATGCATATACGTATCATAACTACTATGACACAGGCATGATGACGTTAGGTCTTCTATTAGTCGTTTTTGCTAGGAAGTAATTTCTAAATTTACAATTATTACTCTTCATAAGAGGAAGCTTTAAAATTTATTTACTTAGCCTTAAATAATTAATTGCAGGGACGCGTGAAACCGAGTCATAAAACAAAGCTCCGGACAGCGATCATTTTGGGTCACTGAAGTGAACGTGTCATTGGTCGCTGTGTTCTACAAATGAGTAATTTTCCTCAAAAACTGTTTCGGTAAATGAAAGAGCCTAATAGCGAATCGAATTCCATTGCACTATCAAATTAATTCAAAGTGCCTAATATAAGTCAATCAAATATTGACTATTCCTGCTGATTAATAGGAAGGAAACGACAGAGTGCTATAAGTCAGACTAGCTTCATTTAAAATTTATGGATCAGAAATGATGAAGAATTGAAGTCAAAAATGAATACAAATTATGATGTGTATCTTATGTATAATTATTCGATAACCCTGAACATCATTAGGCAAGTATTAAATAAATTAAATAGAGACGAAAAGATGAACTGTTCGAATACCACTCAAACAAGAAAACACCCGAAAAAATAAAAAATGAACATTTATAGTATGATGTATGTACCTTCCATCCTGAAATATAAATGACCTCGATTCAGAGCGCAGCTGAAAACTAATCAACAGTCAAGATCTATTCAGTCCAATCTACAATGAGATATAATATTGCCGAAAATAAAATTACTCTTTCGCTTTTGGTAAGAAAATTTACTTAGCAGTGGAATAAGGTTCATTTTTAGATCTTAGCTTACACTGTCTTTCAATAATTGACAGAAAATGAGAAATTTGGTAAAATGTCTACCTTCAATTTTTATGCTTAAAATTCTACTAAATGAAATAGAATCCATCGCTAATCGCACATCAGGTTCCAGAAGCACCAAATAAATTGATTCGTTATCTGCCTGTCAGACGTCAGCAGCAACTACCATGAACACAACGAACACTCAACTTTGAGTCCGATTCTAACAAAAACATTTAATAAAAAAGCAAGTAATGTAAATTTTATTTTATTCACAGCCTTGCATGATTAGCTGAATCGAGCTTTTGCCCTTCCTTCTACAGAAGTGTGGCCCGTCACGCCTCCGGAAGATCAGGACCTGAGGATGTATCGTGATGCTGGGAACAAATATTCTATTTCAACTCCTTCCCCAACCCTCTCCAGCCACTCACTCCTCAACCTACACCACTCACCTTCATCTTCCTCCCTTTCAAACACAACTATCGCTTCATCGCACTCTTCTTCTTCATTAGCAGCGTTGGCATCATCAACAACATCGAGTTCATCTCAGCCTATGGCAGCAGTTCTAAGAGGTACGGCCTATTCACCCCCATGCGAATCACACACAGGGTTTTCATCCCTCCATCCCTCATCCCCAGCCTCTCCTACTCTGGTCCCATCTGCACCTCATTCTCCATCATCGTCAAGCTTTTCTAGTCATATCGTTCCATCTTCATGTCCTTCTGTGTGTCAGTCTCCTTGCTCTTCTTCCCAATCATCGTCAGTAGTCAAGTGCACTCCTGAAGGAGGATTGTGCGCGTCGTACCAGGAAAGAAGGGGAGAGAGAATCATCAAAGTTGGCAACACAGATCTGCTTTTCAGCCTCTTCGATAAAGTGGAGCAGGGAGACAGGAGAAAATTTCAGCTTCTGAAGCGATCTAAGTAAGTTCATGTGCATATCTTCTTCTAGGGTGAATGATGAAAGTGAGTTATAGAAGTAACGAGTAGGCTGGTCATTAGAATGGAGAAAAAGGTGCAAGGTTGACAATGAGAAAGGAAAAAATTATTCACAAGGAGAATAAATGAGCAAGAAGTGAATGGTACAAAACATACACACAGATATTTTACCAGATTATTTATCTGCTTAGTGAAAACCCATAAAATATCCAATTCTTCTCGAATTATATACTTTTTCCATTACGTGCTAATGTCTCTCGGTTTTGGAACAAACAAAAAAAGAAAGAATATGATAGAGAAATGGAAAATAGTATGCTAGATTTGTAGAATTTCTAAGAAAATTGTCGAATTACTGCATCAAACAATTTCGTGAAGGACAAAGATTCATTAGGTAGGCTGTATGCATATGATAGTGTATGTATATGAGAGCTCCCATTCTGTTCTGAGCTCGTTTTTTTTGCAAGCTAACACGTTTTAGATACTATTAAATCATTTTTCACTTTTTTCCTCCGTATATTAATTTATGAGAAAAATTCATATAAGACGAGACCCTTAAGTATGGAATCTTCTACATTTTTTCACCGAACTTGGTTACTGGCAGGTATCCTATATTAAAGTAACTGAAATGATTGTTTCAAAATCCGCAGACTAATTTCGACGTGACGGTTTGATGGTAACTGTGACGGGACAACTCGGGACTAGTAGTTCTCAAACTGGGTCGTTACTTTTAATACGCACTATCAACATTTTGTTTCATAATATCGATTTAATTGATGACAGTGTATAACATTTGTATTAGGTTATAAATAATACGAAAATAAAAACGAACTTCTATTGGGATTCAGAGACCTTCCATCGAGCAGCGGTTGTGAGGAATTAAAATTTGTTACATAGGAAACTGCTAAGAAAATTATTATTTTCAAATGGAAATGTTCTGGAGTGCAGCTCCGTATAAGAACTGTTGTGCGTTTCACATTGTCGTACGTAGGGATGACATCCCAAAACCTCACACCAAAATAACTGAACATCACTGCAGAAGCAGTTGTGTCAAATTTCGCATAGTAGCATTTCGTAGTCACGTAGAGCAGTGTCGCGTTACTAAATCTAATCACGATTTCAAAATCTTAGATTTCCCGTCAACTGTTTCTAAGACACAGTTTCATTACCTCAAAGTGAACATTGGAAAAGCATAGGCCCTATTAAATTTTTTTGAAAAATAAGCAAGGACCACTCCAACCATGATACAGCTTCTTCATGCAGCATTATAATCTACAATGTGAAATTAACTCGCCTCATTTCCGAAGTTCCTTTTAGCTTTAAGCAGAACTAAACATCTTTCTCGAATAACTCATATTTACGTTTTGCAAAAACGAAAGTACATGAAATCTTTCTAATCAAATTTTAATGGCAGAGTAATGTAGTAAACACGGTAATTCAAAAAGTGAGAACAACACTGATGCATTACTGGTTTTAGCGAAAAAAACTCTCTTGCATAAAGCGTTTAACTTTCATTGCGGTTATCCTCCAAGCTTCAAAGTCTCTATTGTTCGAAGTATAATGTCTTTTTTGAGTCGTTGAAATACATATAGGAGATGACTGCAGCTTAAACCACTGATACCCTCACTACAATAAATGCACTGATAAATGTAAATACACCGATAAATAACAACAAGTACAATGTCTGTTAAAACAAATGCAATGAAATCCTCCAATAGTAGCGAAGAAGTAATACAGGGTGCACCTCGTTATAAGAACTTGTGATGTGAGCTGATGATATAAAGAGAAAAGTACTAGAGTTCAGCGCTATGATAGTTGACTTGTGCTTTGATGTATACGTACGTCTAGACTGGCAGTGCGGGTAACATATTAAAGTATATATGTATGTATATACATAAGGGTGAGAAGCAACAATGCCCTCACCACAATCGATGGGCACTTCAAGGTCGTGGCAGCCGTAGAGCTCCAGAACGAGCTCTCGTTATCGTGACTTGCTGAGGAAGACATGCAAGAAAAAAATTAAATTACAACAGCTGTATGACGTTGCTTTGAAAAATAAAATTATGAATAATGTTTCCATTGGCCTGCCAATAATCGCGACCCTTTTCTAGATAATAGAAGATAAATTTGAGATCATTCAAACAGATTACCAGAGCCAGATAGGATTGTGAAGAAACTGTGAGATGATTGTAAATAAACAGTAAACTCAGATGCCGTACTCAGAAGCTTAGATGTTGAACTTAATTGAAAGAATACAATAGGAACAAAGTACCTTGGACTGACATGCACCGTACGAGTGTGCAAGAACATAACCAGCAAATCAATGCATGTCAATACCTAGGCTTTTCCAGGAATTCATCATCGATGGCAACGATGCACTGCACCGCAATTGAGTCTGCCGTTCAAATCTCTTCAATCGAATAACAACGTTTGAGATTATAGAATCTAGGAATAAATTAAAAATAATTAAAGACCAGCATTGTAACAGAACATAGACAGAAATCAAAACTGTAAGTCATTGCTTCTCGATCATAAAGGTAAACTTTGAGTTTTTATATTATATTTTTTCTCATACAGCTTTGTGTTCATACTCTTCATTGCAAACAGCCTGAAAGTCATCATGTTATGTGTAGTTATAACATTATCTATTCTATAGAATGGATGTATATAAATAAAAATTATAGGGGAGCGCGATTGTAAGCTCCAAATTTCGACTTTATTCTGAGGCCTGAAGTTTATTAAAACTTTAGATAACTGTCCTCTATACTATTTTTTCTATTGTACTATTCTACGTTTTTGAATTTCATACGTTTTTGGCTATCTATGAACTATGGACAGATGTGTGGCCAGAACCTCACGAGTTCCACTAGCTGAATTTCTGCTCTGCACGAGAATTTATTTCAATGGTGTCATTTGACCAGTGTTGCAGCAACGTAACTCCTAGCAGTTAAGTGCACTAAACTCTTAATGAAAACTCGATAACCATTCAAGAAGAAAGTAAATGCCTAACAACAATACAGACGCTAAATACACTCCAAAGTTACCATGATCGCAGCTCGCGTGAACACGGAGGCAGAACACAAAGTTTCGAGCCTGGCAAAGCCCAAAAAAGAATATGCTGACCACCAAGTATAGTTGTAGAGTGGATGTCGAGGGAACCAATGCAGGCAAACTAGAAGCTCCAATCTCTTGACCAACTTTCTTATAGTTGCCTGTTTTCCGGATTTAGCAAAACAATGCTAAAGAATGCCATTCTTACAAAATGTTTCTACTTTGCAGTACTCATTCTTCCCTACAGGTACGATTAATTTCATTAGTTATGGCACTTGTAGCTATACGAATGAAACTTACGATATGATATTCTCGCCATGGTAAGAGAGGGTACTTCATTTACTCTTATTTGTAATGAGCAAAAAGCGACATCTCTTGTCTTCGTTGAATTAACTTCGGAACCATGATTCTCGACAATAGGGTGTAGCGAGTTCGTTTCACTTTTCATAATCGCTTGTTCCTCCTCAAGGATCCGTAAGGGAACAACGCCCCCTTCCAGTCGCCCTCACAAAGAGGAGGACCCTTGCTTGGTAGGTGCCGTGACCGAAGGCATCCTGCCCCATCTGGACTCTACTCATTCTTCTGGAGCATCAACCCCGCTGGGGATGAGACCGCAGGTAATGGTGCTGCTTAGCCTCAGGCAAGTCTCCTCAGCTAGTATAATCAATAAGACAGTTTATTAGGTGATCAAGTTGTCAAACTGGTAACAAAATAGTTCAGCAGATTGTGAGACTGCTTACTTTGTTTAATAGTCCAGTTGATGATACGACCGTCAACGGGCAACAAAACAGTGATGCGGTGATGAAATACCCAAGTGAAAGACTAGACACTAAGAAAACCACAAGACGGCCTTACAAGTAACCACACAGCTCGATTTAAAGAAGCATGAAACAACTAAGCAAAAGATAAGACAACTGAGTTAGGGTTTATTAGATTCTGTCAACTACGAAACACTCCAGCAGATAAGTTTATAGCTCTACAGTCCTATCTGTGCTCAGCCAGTCCAACGATTAATTGGGCAGTCAAACTATAACCTCGTGCACCGAAACAATTTCCTTATTGTGATCCTAGTTCAAGGTTTTGAAGGACAAAACAAACAACGCAACAGCATAGTTCCTTGACAAGTTATGCTGCAAATTCTACAGGGTCCGGCAATATGACTCATTTTTTTCAAAACACTTTGTTTTGAAACGAATTAAATTTTGTTGCCGCACACTGAAAAAAAATTATAAAAATTAGACAATCAAGAAGCTTAGTCCAGGAATAACATTTGATGCGAGTCTCATTTCAATTAGTTGATTTTTTCCAGTGACTCAATGTAAAGTAAGTAACACTGGCATGTCAATTGATATTTCCTAAAAAGAGTACTTACGCATTCGAATGATAATCACTTACAGAGTCAGACTTTTGTTTTTGAGCAAGCAAGCGTCTTAAAATACCTGAATTTTCATCATTAGGTAAAAATTAAGGGACTCAATTGATAGTTAAAAAAAATTGAATGCTACTAACCAAGAGACATTGAAAAATGCGCTTTCCTCCACAGAAGCTACTCTATTAGACTGCCGTCTTAACTCAGATCAATATTTATTTTACATCATTCCTGTACGTAGGACAACCATCTTTTTGAGCGAATGAGGAAGCATGATCTTCCATTATCAAACACTCACATTGAGCATCCGCTAATTCTAGTGCAGTTCTGCAATGACTACCTCCTATGTGCTCCTAAGAAACCATCTGAGGGTTACGATATAGTTCTAGTTATTGGTGTATCTCTGCAATAGTTTCAGCTTGCATGAATACAAACACATCGCAAATTCCTAGGAAATAGAGTCCAGTAGTGTAGATATAAAAAATTGTCAACTATTAGCCCTATATCGATATCCTTTTCGTATTATTCTCCTAAACCCGACGACAAGACCTTAACCCACCGAAAGTGTACAAATTTCAACGACAGATGTCGATATTATGAATAAACCTTTATCTCATGTAACTCGACGCAATTACATACCTCAATTGATGCAGGTTGTGGAGATGGTGAGCATGAAGGAAGGAGACCGCACCCTGTCCTTGCCGTCGCTGAACACAGACCCCAACTACAACCACATTTTGTCGGAGCTGGTCATGAGGCTCTGACCACACCAGCCATCAGTAACTGTCAGCGTGAAGATTTCGGTTAATATCCGGAGGGACGTTGTCCTGTGGGTCCACTGACGACTACTGACCCAGCTTTGTTCTGGACGTCCATCGTGGGACGCTGGAGAGTCGCATCCTGCTGGCAGGGCTTCCTGTCCTGGATCCCGAGTCCAGAGTGATGCACTTACTAGCAGAGCATAGAAAATTAGGCTCTCGTGTGAGCTAGTGAGTGCATTTACAGGCGTGATAGAAAATTAAGCTCGAGCACGAACCTGTGAGCTCATTTACGAGCGTGACAGATATTAGGCTCGAAAGCAAACCTGTAAGTGCACTTACAGGTCTAGCACAAAAAATTAGCCTCAAACGCGAGCCATTAAGAATAATTGTTGGCTAGTGCTACGCAGTAAAGAGAGCTCGTCACATAGATCATCTGCTAATGTTAATGACTGGTAAATGCAAAAATTTTACGAGGTGAATTTAAAAAAAATTAGTAATTTAAATTTTAAACAGAGCAATGAAGACTTTTTTATGTACCTCTATGCAAAAGTCTAAACTGGCTTTCTATGAACCCTTTTACTATAATAATCGTAATAGTGCTTTCATTCTCAAGAATTTTTTTACAAATTTCCGAAATCATCCTTCTTTGTTTTGTTGAACATCAGAAAGCTCTTGTTACACCAAGCCACTTCTTCAGCTCGTGCTTGCTGCTTTCTGAACATTCGTGCTACTCTATTTTTGCCACAGCTTCATTATTAATTTAGCTGGGATACTTTTTCTACTTCCGATACTGACAAAACCATTCGTTTCTCATTAGTACCTTCTCAAACCCACGAACGTTTCTTCTTTCCCACCCAACATTGTGACTGACTCTTACGTTGTTGTGTTCTCGCTACGTACGTACATAGCAATGTCAGTTAACTAGAGATACTTTTTAATCAAGACCGTATGTCTTGTTCAAAATAATTCAAGCAACTGAAATTATCCACGGGGCGTAAAAGATTCTGTAAAAACTGTAAATACTATTGATAAAATGTTCACTCAATTTCTAATTACGGTGGCTCAGTAGCATTAAACAAACAACCAATTTTGATCAACCACAAATGATCAATTTTGTTTCATCGATTTTAAGCCATCATTTGCCGTTTGGAATATTTCGAGGAAGTTATGACCACTATTTAATACTAAACGTTTTGGCAGAAAATATCGGTATTTTAATCAGTGATACAAATCAGTATTGACTTCTAAATTTACTCAACTATATTTTAAGATATGAAAGTTTAACTTCTGAGACTGGAAAGTCCATGACGATTCTTAGCTGCAGAAAAAGTGTAAATGTAAGATAATTGTCTCAATGCATGATAATAAATAATAAAACATGAAAAAAAAGGTGATGACAAAACCATAAAAATACAACCGTTTGTCTCATCTTAGTTTAGAAAACTAAGCTAAGCTTTTTTTACACGTACCTCCAAGTTTCATAGCTACATGAAACATAGGAACTTTACTTCAGCAAAAATGTTTTTACTGGGGAGCGGAAATGTGGTCCAGCTGCGAGCCACATTGAGTGGACATTGTATCAGTTTCCTGCTCGTGTACTATTGAGACATTGTCATTGAGTTAACAAAGCAACTTCAGGTGAAATGTTCTACATAGATAGATAGGTAGTTCTACGAGAGGTATATTTTTACAAAATATTATTAGAACTAGTAAATGTATAGATGTACTTAGAGCGACGTAATGACTATGGAAAGTAAGTAATTTTCTTAAAGTACATTAATTATTTTTTAGCATCTGATTCCTTGATTCGCAGTATTTATGTCACATATCAACAGGCACTTTTATTGCACAATAGGCAAAAAAATACCTAAATTAGCAATAGAAAAATTTCTTTGCGTTAGCTTCTGACTTGATTACAATTTTTAATCTCGTATAACCTCATAAATTTGTCAAAAATTATAAAAATATTTGTCAGTCTATCAACACTTATGGGATGACTAAATTTATTACTTTAATATATTTCCTGCACACTTTGATTGAACAAAGAAAGAATTTCTCGCTATCTGAAACTAAGTGTGAGGAAAATGTAGATCATATAAAAGGATACAAATACATTTCTTCACTCCAGCTCTCACTTTTGTCATGTTTTTGAGCTCTTAATTTTTAACTTAGAAATTTCTAGACGTCATCCTTCTTTTCCAAGCGACTGGAAAAGTACTGAATGATATCAGCAGCTGCGACATGGAAGTCGTCGAGTAAAAAACTTGAAAGTTTTCTTGAGAGAGAAAACTTACGCAAGTTTTGTGACGCTGAGAGAATATTCCGATGCTGCATAACTACATTACACAAATTATACTTAAGCGAATCTGAAGTACATGAAGAACAGACGAAGAACTTTTCATTAACTTGATGCACTGATACAGTGGCTGATGCGTTTGTTTCATGAAGGAGTGGAATTACGTAGTAGGATGTTCTTCATATTTTACTTCATTATAATGCCTAATTGCACGTTCTTTCTTACACTACGATATCAAAAAATAAAGAAATAAAACTTATTCATCAGGTTGTTCAATTATGAAAGAAGTTTTATAAATTTATGAACACTATTTTTTCAACTCATGCGTGAAAATTCATAACAAATGTGTCGTTAATGCAAACTATATTTCAAGTACAACATTTTACGACGACTTATATTTTTCTGTACAACAGAAGTTGTTCGTTTTATGGAGTTGTTTGTAGGAAAGTTTATTCAACAATGATTAATAACATTTAAGGCATCTGTTAAGACACCATGTATAGTACATATGATACTTTAAATGATGGAATCTCGCATTCATCAAGATATTTATACTCCTAGTTGCTTATCACTTATGATCTTCCTTCAAGCTTGTCTGTGACCTGGGTACGCGAGTGCTTTGTCTTGATAACAGAGGTAGGATTTCTTGACCTACTTTATCTCAAGCAATAAAACAAGAACGTAAGATAATGTTCACAGTTCTACACACAGGCCTAAGCCAGTAGTGCTATAACCAGTGCTACAGCATACATGGGAGGACAGAGTGCTTTCGAACTCTAAACTTTCCATTGAATGAGTAACAACTTTCCTGCACGTATGATTTCCTAGAAGATTTATGTTTGTACACTATTGATTATGAGCAATAAGTAATGGGTAGAAGAAGAAGTGGTTCAAGTTCATTTTGTTTTAAAAAATATGGAATTAATATTTTGTAGTGTTCAACCAAACTTACGGTAAATCACTTGAACTTTAGCATGTAACTTGAAAACATATGTGCTTGAGTTCCATTGAAGACTAAAAGATTCTGACTTGGACTCACTTTATACTTCTTTCTCAAAAATATTGAGCGTGTTCTGCGAGAGATATCTAATTTCAAACAGGAATTGTGTAGATCTATAACTCCTGCGATTTACTGTATACAGATGGGGTAGATCGAAATAAACTGCCACAAGAAGTGTTCAAAAGTCCCGAAGATTATCTTAAAACTACATATGTTACTTTGTTTTCATTGCGTTCTGTTGTCTTCATCACAAAATTCATGTCAAAACAGACACAACCTGGAAGTTGCTTAATAGTTTGAAATTAAAGAATCTGAAATCTATATTGTGTTATATCAAAGGTACAGACTGAATGTATTCCTTGTTCCACACTTATAGGTTGAACTGGGAAAGAACGAAGTCTATGATAGGGACTACCACCTTATTGTGATTTTGAAAGGGACCAATTAATCTTAGACTGTTTTCTTTATTTCTGCTATCGTAATTTTGTAAGTAAATATCGCAGGTGTATTTAAATTTCTTCTCCTTAAATCTTTAAAATACGAGATGGCTAGTCTACGATCATTTCAAAGAAATATAGTGTAAATATAGAATGCTAAGGAAATATTTTTTCCATTATTTTGCTTTTAATTTTATAACTAATTCGGGATAAAAGACAATCAAAGACTCTCAGATATGTGAATCATTTGAAAGGATAATACAATATCGACTTCATCCCAGAAATTGACATGAATGAAAGGGCCTAACGAGTGTTTTGAAAGCATGAGTTCTCAATAAAATACTGAGCTCATGTTTACTGGAATATCTCATCTTCTTGTACTATACATAATTCATACATTATTTCCAATACTTTACTAAAGCTCTTGAGTATACTGAAACAAACTCAGTCACCGTTGAAAGTTAATAAAATTCAAACATATGGCAAGTACAAAAATAGACGTAGGAGTTGGAGCTTGCGGAAAAGGTAAAAGAGCTCAGAGAATACGAGTAAGGTGACGCTTTTCGGGGTCGAGTGATAGCAGAAGTTCGTTACATAAAAAAGCAGTAAAAGTGCCCTACTTTTCAAGGTTTTTCTTTTGAAGGTCTCCGAAGATAACATTCAAAGAGTCTCAGGTTGATAGTTTCTGAAGGTGACTTAAATTCTATGTTATCAGTTCTGAACAGAGGGCTACCTGCTTCTATTCACTAGCGGCCCTAAAATTAAAAAAGTACGGTTTTAAGAATGAGTAATAATCGTTAATAAATATGTTTATCTAAATATGGAATTGTTTAGTTTTAATGCAAGAAGTTAGCTACATTGTACATTTAAATTCAAGTTCCACGAATGTTATGTGTGCAGCTATTGTTTGATAGAAGTATAGAAATCCATGAAGCTTCAATTTGAAGTATGTATTAGATTTTTTTTTAAACTGAAAGCCTTAAATGTAGGCTCTAGTGTAAGAGCGATGTCCTGACTCATTTTTTCGTCTTTTTGGTGAATAGCTCATGAGTTAGACAATCGTATGTAGGAACACAGATACAACTATTTCATATCTGATTTTGTTTGTCCCTGAAAAAATACGAATAATATTATCAAGAAGTAACTATCAGTTCTTGTTTACGAACAAACAAGGACCTCTCGATAATCAAATGTGAGAGCAGGGTCCAAGTTATCAACTTACAGATCAACACAAACCTCTCACAGTGTCTCTAAAATTTTCCATTATGATCATAAAAATTATCCGTGTTCATCTATAGCCTTCATTTTAGAAAATCGTTTCATCTTTTACGTATAAGAATCACTAACTTAATTGAGCACAAAAATTTAGCTACATTTTGGTGAAGCACAAACACTGGATTAAATTCACGAACACAAGAATTGAGAAAACAAGTTTTCTCAAGTCTTGGCTGCAACGACTGCGTCGAGGAAACTATATTGCATGAGAGCTGTCGAGGACTTGTTTAGAGCTCAAGACAGGAAACAAGAAGTTCTTTTTCATTCCATTTTAATGACTAGATCAACGTCCATCGGGAGCGACTCCAGGGTAAACTTAATTTCGTAGGCGTAGACGAGGTTTTACCATGGATATCGAATGAAGTTTCACGTTCACTTCGATTGGATGCAGATTGTCTCAGAACTTAGCTCCTTGTGAAGTCATTGCAAATGAGATCAGTTAGAAGGAGGACCTTAATACGAGTTTTGAATTTGCAGTGTTTGAGACTGAAATATGAGTTCTTTTTCCGACGGTATGAAATACGTTACAATATGAGAACAAATTGTCTTTGATAACTGTGGCAATTATTTGACTATGCGTAGTGGCCTTTGTTATTAAAACTACGTATTTTACGTTTGTCAGTCACAGCAGTACACGATGAGATTAGTAAACGATGGAAAGTCTTTGTGGTTATAAATAGGCAATAATTACTCGAAGCAAAACTGATCAAAATCTATTATTAGAGATTTTAATCAGCTTAGGCCTTTGTTATTAAAACTACGTATTTCGCGTTTTTCAGTCACAGCAGTACACGATAAGATTAGTAAACGATGGAAAGTCTTTGTGGTTATAAATGGGCAATAATTACTCGAAGCAAAATTGATTAAAATGTATGATTAGAGATCATCCTATATATACTCCGGTAAATCATGTTTTTAATACATTTTTGGGATTTGTGTTTAATTTCTGGCGAATATATAGGAAGCAATATGCATAAATATTTTTGAGCACCGAGTTTCATCATAATTGAGAAAGAGGGTTATCCACAAGCTATATTTTTATTTGCTTCCGTTTATTATTTCCAAGTGTCCATCTTTGTCTTAACATTTTTACAGTACAGCTGGGTGGAGTAGAAGTAGTGGCCAGGTCACGTGCGCTGTGCTCTACATCAGTAAACCTACCGAGTTCGTGGTGTAATCCTCTGTGAAACAGTCTTACGAAGGTCGTCGTGCCATGCGGGTACCAGAATGCCTTATACAAGTTTAAGTGATGTCCATGTTCAACTTGGCTTGTGTGGGATTCTGAAGAAAAACGGTAGTGATGATTTCCGTAGGTTTTCTAGTGCTTGAGCATGCAATCGTCCATACCTTTAAATTGAAGTTATCAATGGACCTGTCGAACAGAAGTCATGAACCCGCACTGTGTCACGGACCGAACGCAAAGCACCAATTGTCGTAGCGATATCTGGAACCGACCAATGACGCTCGGATACCAGCAGTATCTTGCCACAAAAATAAGTACTGCATTACTGGCAAAACCAACATTATGTGAAAGCCCCATTTTCCTAAGTGAGATATTGAATCTGCCTAAGGGAACTGAAAACATGTTTTGTGCGCTAAACTGTTCAAAAAGTGTGTACATAACGTCATTGACGTGAAAAGGAATGTGAAAAGTGATGTCTGGTAACTCGCCACCTTTCGGGCTTCAGAAGACTGGAAAGATCCTTGTCGTAGAAAACGTTGGTGAGGTAGGTCCAGCTGAAAATCTACTGTGTTGTCACATTTTCTGTGAGAAGCCAATGAGTCATCGTTCATTTGTAAGTTGTAGCCTGTTACGTACGGACTTCTTGCAAACGTAACGCTTTAAAGGTACGAGTTTAGAGTTGTTGAAATTTGTTATGAATACAAAAACTCTATGTTCTAACCATCCTACACTAATTTAAGTGTTTCTGGTTTGGCTGTTTGATTTTTGTTTCAACTAGTTTACAAATTTCGTGATTTGCCTGGTGCAGTTTTCTTTTAGCTGCCTCATGGTAGGGAACCACTCTATTAACACGTTGGCTCCGATTGCCTGATTGGTGTAAAACTTCACTTTGTACGCATAGTCACTAGAAGGATCTGAAAAAATTACAGAACCTAACCTCAGTGGTACACATACGTACCACTTCGGAGTCAACGTGTTAAAAAAACTATCGGAAGAACGACCAAGCACAGTTCTGACAAATTAACCGAGATGTCCTTTGTGAGTAAAGCAACAAATTTATGAACGTGACTAGATAACTAAATTTTAAGGAACTTCGACGTAGGAAGCTGCCTCCCATCCATAAACAGCCTGTTACTGCTAAGTAAAACCGTCGTGCATCTCGTTAACATTTGGTGACGTGTTAGGAAACAAAGACCAGCTACCTGTATGCCTACGCCTACCCCAGTAAGTCCGAACATGAGTTGTCCATCCCCGTTCCTTGTTAAGATGATGTATGGGTAATTAAAAAATTAAATTATGGTTAACGGTGATGAATGCAGACTTTGAATTGAATTTGCATACTTTCAATTACTGCAGAAACAATTGAATAAAAAATATCCAGTATGTTTTGGAAATCATTTGTACGCATTGGAACTGTTTCAAAATTGGGATACCAAACTCCTCAGGTGTAAAGTTTGGCTTGACTCATCAGTAGTGCGATGCAGCTTGTTGATGGAAGCTTATGTTTATCATGTGCATCTGATGTCGTGACTAGAAGTTGTAGGCACTAACTGTTTACTTTAATAAATACACGGGCGACTTCATATATAATAAAAACATCCGAACCATTATCTGTAGAATACTACCTACGTTATAGTGCAAGTGGGCTAAGGATAAATCGTTCATGCCCGCGCAATGGTTATAGTCGACTCGTCAATGTCGAAGTCAGAAGTTAGAAAGATACCAGACGGCATGGAAATTGGGTATCGACCCAAGAATGAGCCAAACGGCTCGTTCCTATTGCCTTATTCTCTTCTGTACGTTGGTGAGAGCTTTCTGCTTAGTGTGTAGTTGTGAGCTTCGCTTCTGCTTGACTCTCCTCTCATCAGTCACTACTGGATAAATCGCTTTTTTTACTGTACTGCTGTCAGCCAATCGTCACGCATTAGGAAAAACTAAGTCGAGCGTGTAGCTAGAGTGAACAGCATTTACAGTGACGATGAATTAGCCTCTCGAATGTCTGCATTGAATTGTATTAAAAATCTCTTTGCCATGTTAATCATACATGTTCTCTTCATAATATGCTTTTCAGCGAATCTTCAAATTAGCTTTCTGTTCGATGCTGTGCATCAACATTAATTTCGAAGTTTTGCATTCGATTGCATTCAGATTTTCACACACTCGTCATTCCAAATCTTGCCATCAAACTTCTTTGGAAATACTTGTATCAATTCTAAATGCAATTATTTCCATCAATTTTCTTAGAAAATATTTTCTTGAACTTTCTTCTGAAATATTTTTATTGATTTCTATCACTAATATCCATAATCGCTCTCAGATGTGCGCACATGAAGCAAACACTTAATTTAATGAAATAGTAAATTACAAACAACGGTATTTTTGATATTATTCTGACCTTAGAGTTAATAATTCAATAGCATGAATATTTGTAATGTAGATAATACAGTAAATGTATTTAAAGTTTTAATAATTTCACAACATGCGATAAACTCTTTCCATTGCTACAAGGGAATGATTACAGTACATCATCTAAGTCCTTTTCAAATGCCTACGAATGGAAGTGTAATAACGTTCAATTTTGTAAAGCACTACATAACTATTAATTAGTTAGTTACATCCCTAAATATTTTGAAGCAGTTGAAGAACAAGATCAATTTTCTGTGTGTGTGAGGTCATGTGTTGTTTTCCATGTAATTGTATTTGTAACGTGGATGTTGCTCGTAAATGTAATGCAGATGATATCCAGTGAAGTAAACCGCTGTGGAACAAAGTTCAAGAATTCAACGCTTTGATAGCTATAATGGCATAGTCGATAATTGCAGTTCAATATAGTTTCAAATCTTCAAGAAACATTCAAGCCATTCTTTCGAATCCTCACGAAACCTTTAGATGTTGAAATATCCATAAAGAATCTAATGAGAACTGTGAACACTATTTATTTAAAGAAATTAAAGACAATCTATGTGTCTTTAATTATCTTCTAAAAAAGTCTTGGGTAGGCATCTACTGCCAACTGATAGAACACAGCTTCGTTTCTTCCACACGTTAGAGTTAAATTCGCACGTAATTTGGCTTGTGTGGGAATTGTTTGAACGTCACGTTTCGATTTAGTTTCATTTACACTAGCAAGAAATCTTCCTTGATTGCTTGCGTATTTCACAGTAGGTTGTTGCCACATCGTGTGATGGTACTTCACGAACTTGAGCCTTGTACAAAAGGTAAATACTAGTATTTTAAGCATTAATACACCATATGTAAAATTACCATATGTACATGGATTTCCGTTAAACATTTTGCCCTATGAGGGTTCATTAAACAGCATGTCCCTTCAACCCTAATAAATATTGTGGGCGTCAGTTCACATAATTGAAGTACGTTCATTTTTTTCGATTTTGATATATTATGTTCCAGACATATACTTTCCATATACGGTACAAATAAACCTATATCTTGCCCAAAATCATGGGTCTCATTTACTGCGAAGATTTCGGAGGAAAGACAGTTTACTGCTGCGGAAAATGCGACGTTTACCTAACCCATCAGTGTCATCTGCTGTCCGAGGACTTCGTTGGAGCCTCGGGACCTGCTCATCTTTTCGAAAAGGTCTACAACATCACGTACGGGTGAGTCCTATCGTAGTATTGTTCTTGAAAAACAGATCTGTACTACTGTAGCAACATAACAAACCTTACCACCAAACTAGAATATTTCCAATCAAAATATACGAACTGATAAACTATGGAAAGTTTTACTTTTCAGCAATTTAGCCATCTCAATGTCCTGCTTTATATTAAAACATTATAAGATCATGTTTCCCTGAACTAAACACTTTGTTTGAAGTAGACAGCAATCGCCGATTAATGATCATATTTTAACATAAGCAGTAAACTTCTTCCTTTGGTCATCTCGGCTGCACGATTCGCTGTCACATCATTTACTTGATTCTACATCTCAATACAGCGAGAGTAATAATTTCAAGCCATGCACTGTAGCAGTGTTGTAACTTGATGACACCCTGTTACCTTGTTTATGAATTCTGTGTTCTTTTCATTGGGTACAAATGATGCTCGATGCTCTGAAATTGTCGCCACCGGAGGGAACTAACCAACACACTCGAGGAATATCTATTGCTCTTAACACCTCGAATAGAAAAATTAGCCCCTGAACCCAAGTGATTTCTAATTGTCAAAATATTTCAGGAATAAGAAAATATCTCTGTTCGATAAGTATGGGTCTTTTTTTATAGCAGAAATCCTAATTATTTTAAACTTTGCCTCGTTTCCAATGAGAAATCTATTCGTTCTGTAGGGAATCCCTACACATCTCCCTTTGAAAAAAAATCCTGCACATCCAGATTTTTTTAAAGGGAGATGTGTAGGATTCCCTCCACTAGGGGAATGTGTAGGATTCCCTCCACTAGGGGAATGTGTAGGATTCCCTCCACTAGGGGAATGTGTAGGATTCCCTCCACTAGGGGAATGTGTAGGATTCCCTCCGCTGGAGAGGGGAATGTG
>VCRD01000498.1:172192-254089 GCA_006783055.1 Trinorchestia longiramus
AGGGGGATGTGTAGGATTCCCTCCGCTGGAGAAGGGGATGTGTAGGATTCCCTCCGCTGGAGAGGGGAATGTGTAGGATTCCCTCCACTGGGGAGGGATGTGTAGGATTCCCTCCACTAGGGAGGGATGTGTAAGAATTTCTTGACTGCGTGGGAGATAGGTAGAAATTTCTCCACTTGGGGATGCATCGGACTTCCTCTACTAAGTGGTGTGTAGGATTCCATAGTTGCGTTCGGTGAAAGCTGATTGTGTCCTCGTCATAAATGTTTAGCAAAAGTATTTTTTTGCTACTTGCTTACTGTTCATTCATTGTAAACAAATCATTCCAAAAAAATGCAGTTTCATATTTTTACTCATTTCATTTAGCATTGATTTCTCCTCTTACAAAGTACGAACATGAAATGTTCGAGCCCTGCAAGTTATTTTGTATCCTGAAATTTATCCACAGATCAGATAAATGTAACGTACAAGTCCTTGAGTGAAAACTTTAATTTTCACGAAACGTGCTTCAATTCACTTCCAAAATGAATTCAAGTAAGTTTCCTGAAAATTTAAGTTTATTGCGTTCGCAGACCTTCCACCAAGCGCCAGATGATCACAGGCGGTCACTACGCTAGAGATGTTCACTGCAAGCGCTGCGACGCTGTCCTTGGATGGTACTACGAACTGGCGGACAGACCTCTGCAGCAGTCAGTGCTTTCCTAGTTAGGCTTTACTGCTCCATTTTCATATTTTACTTCATTCATATATTAGGTTGGTGCAAAAGTTGTTTCCGATTTGAAGCGATGAATTCAAAATTATCTAAATTAATATTGTCTATTTATATTGCTGATTTATAATATCATGAGTAATTTAAACCTCTTTCTTTCAGACTATTAAGGAATCATTCATATTTTGCTGCATTATTTGCACCTATGTTCAACCCAACTAAAGAACATATCAGACATGCTTTTTACTCTACGAGTTTCATAGAGGTTTCAGTGCAAGTGCTGCTGCACAAAACGTTCCAAATGCATATGGAAATGATGCTGTGAAGGGGAGAACTTGCAGATGGCGGTTTTCCCGTTTTCGTAAAGGAAATTTCAACTTGAAAGACGAGGTTAGAGGTGGTTCGCCAAAAAAAGCTTGATTTGGAGTTGTTGGAAGCCGCTGTAAGCCGCCCATACAACCGTGGTACGCCAACTCAAACGAATGGGAAAGGTTTCAGTATTCGGAAAATGGGTTCCGCACGAACTGTCACCTGAGAACCTGTGCCAACGTGTTTCTTGTTGCGAATCTTTGCTTTGATTGCAACTATATTGGGAACTTGATTGGGCAGTTTTACCCCATCCAGCATATTCTCCCAACCTCGCCCCTTATGATTATCACTTATTCCAAGGATTACAGAACCATTTAAATGGCCTTAGGTTGACATCACAGGAAGAGATTAAAAATGAGTTAGATTTATATTTCACACCAAAACCTAAAGAATTTTACAAACCAGGCATATAAACTCGTCGACAGATGGAATCAGGTCATAAAAGCCCAAGGCTGTTATTGTTATGAATATATTCTTCAAAAATAACTTTTTTACTCTCAAAATTGAGCTTACAAATCGGGAAAAACTTTTGCCCCAACCTTATACATCAAGCATGTGTCCTCGTCCTGTAGGTGTGATAATTCTGCATGCATAAAATGAAGCACGGCGTGTCTACTCGTACATGAATTTGTGACATAAAATAATGAAAAAATCTTTCGCTTTTCTACTTTCTCACTTCATTGATTTCCTGCCATCCGAACTGTACTTAATAATTCCTTAATCAGTATTTTGCAGCTTACTGCTCTATTTTATGGAGTTTGTCAACTCATGTAGAGTTGAATTTTGTTGGTTCTTAACTTTATAAATTTGATTATCTAGAGCATAGAAGTTCAATTTTTAGCACTCAAACTTCAATTTTGAGGATTTTTAGCTTTCATTTATCCCTCTCTCACTCTACAGTCTTATATAATTTTCCACTTATAATGTTTTTTTATAACTCAATGATTTTACTATACAGTTTGAATGTTTTGAGTTTGTACTATATTTGAATTTTTCGAGGGTGACACACATGGTCGTTTAAGTGAACAAATCTGCTGAACAATGGAATTTTAGATTTATTTGACAATGGTATTGAGAAGAAAAATACTATTCTAAACAACAAGCAATTACTCGTATTAAAATGTTGAGGTCAGTTTCTCGTACGATGATATAAGCTCAAACGAACTGTAAATTTACAACTGTTAATTGTAAGAACTGTTCATTTTCAATCTGGTATTTGTTTCTGGTATTTAATGTCGTAAATACCTTAACACTGAACTTTTCATTCGGATTTCTCAGGTACAAGGAACAGTGTACGATCCTTGAAATCAACCTCATCCGCAAGATCACAAGGAACGACAGCAAGTGTTTTCATCCTTCATAACGGGAACTTCATAGGTTTTTTGTGTGCTGGTATTCCTTCCTTTTTAGTTAGCATGATTATTTTAGTGGGAATCTTCCACTATCCATGATTGAGTTTCGTTGCTACATATTTTGTTGGTTTAGAATCGATTATAGCAGAAAATCTCGAATGTCTGTTTGAGTTGGTTGATGTGGAATATTTACCATGTTCGTTATCCCTTGTAGCTAAAGGAAGGAATACTCTTCACCAAAGTTCAAGGTTATTTACTGCTCAGACACCAAAGGTAATTCATCAGTTCCCTCTCAGACTTATACACTACTCTAATTTCACCCTTGTATCGACACGGAGATGCATTTAAAACAATTGTTGAAGGATCATTTTTATGCCTGCAACAACTTTTATATTCCAGTTTTGATTTTCGCTTGCTCTTTGTTACAAGATGTTAAGCCCCAACTCACAGAAATCCAAAATTGTGGGATCGTATTTCGATGAAAAGCGCTGTGTTCTTATGCTGTAAAGCCAAGGAATCTGGTGTTGCCTGATCTTTGTTCGATGTGTGGAATTGGGAACCCTCTTCTTCTGCCCAACCCTCTTTACTACAGTATAATTTCAGTTAAAGACTAAGGAGAAAATACCTGATTAAACCTACCATTTTATTCTTTAATATTGAGCTTTTGATGAGTTTTATAGCGATGTCATTCAGAGAAATGCTAAAAACTACAATGAGTTTAAAATACTAGTCAAAAAAATGCATGGGAAAGTATTATTGAAATTTGTCGTACATACTTTTCCTTATTGCTGGATGTTGAATATGTTCGAGATCAGTGGCTTAACACGTTGCCTGCGATTGCCTAGCTGGTGCAAATCTTTACTTTGTACACACAGTCACTAGAAAGCCTTGAAAAAATTATAGAACCTAACCTGAGCGACCCACCGGCGGGTCGTATCGCACTCAACGTGTTAAACTGGTTTTGATATAAGGCTTCTCCAGCATTGCATACGTTCTAAGCATTATCGTACTTGACTGACATATGCTCGCTCACTGCCTGTTCTTCTACTTGAAAAATTCACTAGAATAATGGACCTTCCAAAATTCCTTGAATTCAAATAGAGGAGCTGATTGAAGTAGCTAGCACTATTTGCTAAATTGGAATTAACTGCAACTATCTGACTTGCTTATTTATGATAATGGATAGACTTAACTTGTTAAATATATGTGGGATGTATTTGAGGTACAGGAAATAAGTTTATTTACTACAATAGAGAACTGATGAATAATTGTTTGTGAAATATTTTCCTTACTTTTTTTCATTTCTGCTCTCTTCTGAAGCTGTTGTGTGATTCCTCTATTTTCCAAGAAGTAGAAGCATACAAATACGGTTTCTTTCTACCTGTTCAAATGCGTGATAGCTAAACCCAAATTCTGAAGTACCCGGAATCAAAACACGTTGAGAGTAACTACCTTTTCAAAATGCTACCAGTGCTCCCTTGACTCTGGAGTGTTTCTTCCAGGGAGTCTTGAAACCTGAACGATACTTTCCCAGAATAGATACCTCTATGATCCAGGGAAAAGGTGCCCATGCACATTCAAAATAGTTAGAAGAAAGAAAGTTAGTCATGAATTCATGGGAACCACAGGTCTGCAAGGGTTTATACTATGCAAAAAAAGAGATAACTCTTCTTTCCTTGTATGGTTGTCTAAATTGAGCTGCCACTGAAAAAACACGAACATTAAAAGGACTAAGTGTATAGGTATACGTAAAAAAGCGACAAAAAAATTACAAATTTGAGGACTGGTTGCTTAGGGACGTCATCGAGAAGGAAATTTCAAAGGACCACCGTTTTCGAGTTTTTCGGTCCTGACGGTTCTCATCTTTAGTATTTTATCTACTCTGGGTATATCCTCCACTAATAAAGCATTTATGACTTCATTGAATCATTTTTTTAAACTCGTTTGTATGCAGCTATTTACATCTTAAGAATAAATTTTTAGGGTCTACTTGGAATCAACAATTGTCAGTACTAGTAACGCACATTGGTACCTGTTTCTACTAAAATTTTCTTGACTATTTATTTCTACGATATTTCAGAATCCTAATCATAGTGACTGAAGTTAGAGCCCTTCTTTTTTGGAGCATTTAAAATAGATTTCTACGTTTGGTGAAGGTACAGTAGGAAAGTTCACTGGTTATTATTAGTGTACGAATTTACCTACCATTTTGGAAGGGTATTCACGTGCATGAATAGTTTATAATAGCGTACTTTCTTCAATATCGGTGACTCGTATTTTCTAGTGGCTTTTTCCAAGTGTCGGAAGTGTAGGTTAGATTGCATGTACTGGATTTCGTAATGCCGTTTTATTTGCGATATGTTCCTTTGTGAAGAAAACTGTCAAGAATCTCATTCCGGACCTCATAGAGATATATTATATAAAGATATGTGCACGGTGCTGTGAGCCTGTTACATTCGTTAATCAGATTTCGTTAATTCAACGACGTCCCAATCATAGCCTGATAGTTCGTGCCTCCAGACGGAGTGCTGGTAAGATAACTGCTGTGACAATACTTTTCTACTTTAGATAATAAATATGTCGAGTGATAATTTCGTTTCATTTCCTAATAATCTTGCAGTGTAGCTCTTCTCTAAATTTCTACAGATTAGTTCGATTTCTTGCGGGGGATTGATCCAAAAGCAACGTAATGTTCGATTATCGCAGTAAGAAATAAAGACGACAGTTTCAATTAAAAATATATGTACTACCATTTACTACTTGGTCCTCTTCGGACCGCATGTGGTCCATAGGGTAACAATGAATAAAAATATATAGATGATATTAATTGGATCGTTTCCAGTATCTTGAGATAGCATACCATGTTTTTCTTTTCTAAACCATACACTCGTCGTTTCAAGAAGAGTATGCTACGTACATGAGGAAAAGCTGCTCAGTTCTGCAGGTCGTGTGCCAAAACCCGTGAAATAAAACCGAATAGCTTCTCGAGGTCATCTGATAAATTGGTCAGTTTGATTTATTCGTGGATGCTTGTTTTCACGTTCTATGAATTCTTCACGAATTTTTGATCAAACAATAGTAGCTTGCTTCAGATGGAGGTGCCAACTTCATTGCTGGCGAAGGTCGTAGGGTGTGCGCCAAGCTGCGTTGTTGCAGTACGTCGCTGTTCCTCGTGTAGTCGGACTGATGAATTTCCGCTTTTGACCAGAGTCCATATCCGTAATACTACAACCCGAACAGAAGTAGTTCGTAAATTCAAATGCGTTTAGGACGACCAATTGATTGAATAAGTAAAAGACCCAAGGCTTGAATTCTAACCTGTATATTCTTCATTCAGCTTCCAAATTTGAGATTTACTTTGGATTCGAGGGTACAAAAAGTGCGAACTTCTTGTCAATTTGTTCTGGTAATTATAATCAACTGACCGGAAGAAACTTTTACTAGCTGAAATCATTGGTATAACTTTTTTGATTCGAAATGAGCATTTCTACTTCATGTAATGTTCTAACAATATTTTAAATTAACTGACTGTTGAAGTGTGAACTAGAAATTTATAATTCTTTCCTTACTCTGACAGGTGGAGGTATCATACGCGGATTTTCCATGGCCCGCAAGATCCCCCGACCTGTCACCCTTATATTTTTTCTTGTGGGACTTTGGAGCAATTAATTAAATGAATGCACGCTGGATTGCTGGGCAAGGAGGGATAAGCAAACAAAGCAAAGCACGTGAATGGAATGTGAGGAAATTTGAAAAGCGCACACAATCGTATGAAACATCATCCGGAGCTTGATATAAAGTACGCAGCTAAATGTTTGGAATATTCAGTTTCGATTAGATGAGCGCAAAGTTTATTAGACTTTACAAATATTATTTGATTGTGGTTCATAGTTAATTAGTTAACTGCGATGAACAAAACATATGTTGCGTTGTGTGTGAACGTATTATTGCAACATTTCGTTTCGGTTAGATGAGCGTGAAGTTTATTAGACTTTACAAATATTATTTGATTGTGGTTCCTAGTTAATTAGTTAACTGCGTTGATCAAAGCATATGTTGCGTTGTGTGTGAACGTATTATTGCAACCATTCTTTTCATACGCTTAAGCCACCTTATTACTTGAGTTTTTTTATTGGTGTTTTTAGAACAGATGGTTGGTGAACGTGCTCGAGCACAACTATATCGTGACGTGTCAAGAAGAAAGACCTTCTGGACGCATGGGAATGCCTGCAATCAGTTTTCAAGATCATCCATGTGAGTACAATTATTTATTAAGTTTTTCTTCATGGATGGTAGCGGTTCCATTAAATGGCATAAATTATAGCATTAAAAAATCCAATTATTTACCTATACTGTTTATTAGTTGTCAATGAGCCCTAGCTCGACGCAACATTTACAGTTTGAAATCAGACGTAAAGACTACTTGCATTATTGAAATAAAATGTATAGAATTGCACTCCAGCGTCAATAGTTTTTTTCCGAAGAGGAGAGGAAATAACACCTCAACTTAGTTCAAATGCTTCTCCTGAACGGAATCACATGTATAATAACTAACTCGTACTTAGGTCGACAGGCTTTCAGGGTAGGCATGCAAAACATTGAGCACTTTATAGCAGAAATGCGACATCTCGACTGGTAGACACCTCTGGCATGTGTCCAAAATGCATTGCTCGGTAAGCTGCCTGAGCGATGTGACACCCCGTACGGGTGAGGGGGAGCTGGCAGAGACTTCCTTTCGCACGAAGCTATAAATAAGCGAACTAGGCTCATGCCTGTTTGGGTGTGGGGGCTGATTCACGAGCAAATTAGACTAATTTTTTCTCTCTTTATTGACGAATTTCTATTTCCTTTGCACCTTCTGGTAAAAAAAATAGAGCCCACAGAAAGAACATTCGATTAATGTGGTATATCTTTAGTAAAGAGTGGGCCTTGAGAAGCGATAAAACCTCAATATTTCAGACCTTCTTACTCTGGCTTCCATTAAAATTCATAAGCACTACATCATTCAATTCAACGCAACAAGCTTTTCTTCCATCGCTTTCGGGGCCTACGATTAACACGCGATGAAATATCAACATTAAATTTAAACTCAAAAACCTTGCATACTGGTGAACTACAATGAAGTATTAGTTGTGCTGTTACAATATATATCTTACACTTTATCTAACAATGCAATGCAATTTTCTTATTTAAGTGTTACATAATTATATTATAGTTCGTGTATTTAAATTCATTGTAGGACTAGGTGAAAAGCTTGTTATCCGCGCATTTATTTTCAACAGTGGGCTCTAATCCTCGTGGGTTGTCTCTTTGAACGGTCATTGATAATTTAATATTGATATTAATTGATTGATAATTCACGCTCAACTTTAGGGGTGTCGTTAATGAAAAAGACACAGGCCATTTAATTCACAGTAACAACTGACAACGAATGCTATCAGATGTTGATCAAAACATTTGATGTAAAAATTCATATACTCCTTTTTTATTTCAGTACAGATATTGTGAACAAGTTCTACGAGCACATTTATCGCTACTCAAGAGGAACGTACGTGTATCCTTAATAAATTTCTTGACTGTTCCTTTAGACGTTAAACATTGCAATTTTAGGGAACTTAGAGCGCCTCTTGAATGCCAACATTGGGTAAATAACAGCAATGCTACTACATTACCACGCTTACTTACTCTTGTTTTTCTCACTTCCCCCTTTGGCAACACGTCCAATGCCAAGCCCCCCCCCCCCTCTGCTCTCCATTACGCTTTCATTTCATTTTTTGACTACGACATTTCTATTTGAAGGTTACGGTCTTGACGCAACGTTGGAAAGTGAACTTGCTGTCAAATAACGCGACGTGAGTAGAACATCTTGTTGGTTACGTAGATTTAGAGGTAGCAAACTCTTGAGCCGAAGGCTAAAGTATAAAAATATTGATTTATTGCGTACATCAGAATATACAGGGGTAAAAAACATACTGAAGATGTTGCTGTGAGTTAAGTTTACTGTGCAATGCAGTCAATCAATATCTTTGGGAAAAAATCCTGCACATGAAGTAGATACATGATATATAGTGTAAAAGTTGAAATTTGCTAGCTATTCTTTTATATTACTGTGTTGATTTGTTATCGATCTCTGGTAACATCAAGTTATTGCATAAGCTTCTTCCGACTTAATTTCAAATAAAATTTTAGGAATTTACGTAACTTTCTTCGAGATCTGCTAGCAATGTTATCAAAAACTAACGACCTGGGAATCCTCTTGTGTTTATTAAGTGAATAAGTAAAGTGAATAAAATGAAATTTTCAGCATGCAGTGCATTCATTCAGTTTAAAAATGTTTCGAAAAATTCTTCATCTTACTTCTAATGTTTATATTAGCGTACGAATGGCATGCCAGAAAAAAGATTGAGTCACCTGATTACAACTGGTACGAGTTTCGATAGCATGTTACTTTTTCTATGAACAATTGTCGATGGAAAAAAAATTAGAAAGTAAAATTAAGATTTACAAATAATTTTCTAATCGAAAAATTATAATGGAATCTTCAAATTGTACATCGAAAAGATTTTTTAAGTAATTGTTTTTGTACCCTAAAAGTGGAATAAGATTCCCTTGAAACATTTTATTTTATTAGGTGTGATTTAGTAATTTTCCATCAATAACTGTGGCTAAGAGTCAGAAAAATTATTCATACAACAATATGTCATTGTTCATCTTTCATTTGACTCTTCCATGTGTGCGTAAACCATTGGAATAAATTTTTCAGTCTCGAGCTACTCTTTTTACAAAAGAATGCAAACCGTTCATGATTACTGTCATCAATTGCTAATCAGCAGAGGTTTGAGTTTCTGCGTTGGCTTGGTTTAAAGTTTACGAATAGATAGAATAACCTATAAAAGTACTTTCAGAATGTGTATTCAAGTACTGAAGATCAGTCAGTCGCGGGATTTTAGTAATACGTACAATTTGGAACATGAACCTCTACGATTTAAGTTGTCACCCACGTTCTAGAAGTTCTACCATCGAACTTCTTAGGTGTCGGTCTTATCTAATTCCCTTTTAATTATAACTTTGTCTGCCGCAAATCATACTTTAATTTGATAGTTACGATGGGTTTTAAAATAGTTACATGAAATGTTCAAGACGTGAGTCAGGCTCATACCGCACGAGCCGTATTGCTGGCAGACGCCTGCCCCGGCACCAACATAGCCAGGCTGCCTAGTCTCAACTCTCTCAGTCAAATAACAGACGTGGGTTGGGTATCATCAGTCCCACAAGCGCCATCTAACCCTGTACGATATATTTTCATTTACTATCATGATTTAAAATATCTCTCATATTGTTTGACTAAAAATTCATTCACTATTAAGATATTTCCTCCGGATTTTCACTCCAGTTTCCAACTGTTCTTGGAAGCATTTTTTCTGAATGTGGTTTTTTACTGTTTCTTCTAGTGTGTTTAATTAATTTCATTGTTCATTATTTTATGACTTTGGCATCATTTTTACTGTTTTCCTTTATTTCAATCTACACTAATGTTCGCTATAAGATTTTGAAACTCCGCATCAGTTCCATTATTTATTTTCTAAGCTATCATCTAAATTACACTAAAGTATACTTCCACGTTTTAATCGTTGCTACTTCTTACTTGAAGATCGACCGTCTCGGATTACTAGCGCTATACTAATTTCAATTTACTATCTGTTGGTTAGGCCAAATAATTTTCGGTATCAGCAGGAGCTTTTTCGTTTCACTTAATGACTGTCTGTCTACTGTCTAATTAACTGTTGTTTCGTTATTCATTTGTAGTATTTCTACCTTGAAATCAGTTTTAATACAAGTCTATGTATCGTACTCGTACACTCCATGAAGATGATTCAACATGAAATTAAGCTATATTCAGAACATTATCTCTCTGGAATTATTTTTAACTTAAGGTTAATTATTCTGACGTTAGGTGTGAATTGCTACTCGGTCGAAATTTGTCGACGTAGGAAAATCCAACAGCGGGTATTTCTCCAACTAATTTCCAAGTTTCAATTATCATTGTGTCTGTCGAATGACGTTTCTCTGTACGAACAGCAGATTGTTAAACTATCTAAAAATTATTTTTTTGCTGAGGTGCTCTAAAAAAATTAGTAACTGTGTTTCAAATCTAAGGATTCAGAAATCATGTAATGCTGTTTTGTTAAGATGGGACACTCATTTGCAATATCAAGTGCTTTACTGAAGTAGTTCCTGTTTACACAATTTCTTGAGTGATTATTTATTTATTATTTTGAATTGTTTTAAATGAAAGTAGTTCTCATGCAGCAGACACAGTACAAGTTTTACGTCAAATAAATTTGAGCTTATAAATATGCGCAGCATTTTGACTAGCATGTGAAAATTTTGTAGGTTTTAGGGAAATCTCCATCAGATGAAAATGGATTTCCTGTGATTTCCTGCACAAGCGGAGGTACTAAGGAGCCAGCGCATACCAAGTTCACTCAATTACCATTGAAGTCACATTTGTCTTTTCAGGTGAGTTATTTTACATTTTCTGATTCTGACCATTCATATTCAGTTCCACTCAATAGAAGTAGAAATTTATACGAACGTTTTGTCTCTAAGTACCTGTCCAATGTGTTCAACGTTTAATTTCACGCTACGGTTCTTGATCCTATCTGGTCGTCGTGAGGATACCGATGACGTCTAAAATGTGGGGATAACTTCTGTTGTTCCAAAACAATTTCCGTCTTCGTGTCTCTCAGCGATGCTCACATGACGTACAGCTTCGTCATTGGCATTTATTGTCTATTACAGTTATTTGTACTTCTTTTAGCCTTTTGTTTATATATTATTGTTTCTAGTTACTCTGAAACTGCTTGTTCCATTGTCACTTTCTTGACGTTGGTCGATAGCAGTTTATTTGAAAGGTCGAAAAAACGATCTTTGATGAGATTTGTGTCTAGGATGCCTATCAGGCGGTGGCAACCAAGGGGACCGGACTGTCGCACCATTACACATGTAACATCAGTGTTCTAAGAAACTTTGATAAGATTTGTTATAATTATGATTTACGATGGTCGATGTCTGCAAATACGGTAGACGGTGTAGAATGTACTCCCTCTTGTTAGAAACAGTTGTGCATACATCTTTGAGTATGGTCAGAAACAGTTGGTGCTGCAAAAAAGTCTAAAAATTTAACCTGTACATAATACGTTGAACTTTATACATAGTACTTTAAGAAAGTAGAAAAACCGGAGATAAAAAACTAATTTTCTAAATATTTTTAAGAACATTAATATCGGAATATTTTCCTGTTTCCGAACAGAGAGAGTAGCAATAAGCAATTCCATTAGCAGGTCGTCTTGCTTTTGCTCCTAAGTGGGAAGGTTGTACCGACTCGATTGTTTTAGTTCCTTAACATATGTCATTGTGCAGTTTAGTAATAAATTCTGAAACAGAAATGTCCGCTCAGATCTTCTTTTGGAATTAATCTGTCCTGGTATGCATTTACATATACTGCCGAACTGAAGCTCAATATCATTTTCTCGTAGTGTACTGAAGTCGACTCGTTCCCTTTATTTAGCTCAAATAGAAAAATTGCTTCAAAAATTTGGTGATGCTGAAAAACATTTACAAGCAATTTGATTTGCATTCTTCATGTAAAGGTGGGTTGAAACAACACCGTTTAATAAAAGATTACTTTTCTGCCCGACTGCCGTTTTCCCAGTCATTAATAGGAAACAAGAGGAAGTAAAACACGTCGGAAAACTATACTAAAAGAATTTATTTTCCCTGATAAATTGAACAATGCCTTATTTTAGTTTAAAGAATAATTTGTTATTCGGGTGAAATGAAAGTAATAGTAGCTAATAGTTGTAATCTTGAAGTCTGTTAATTTAGACGGCAGCTACATCAGGCCACGTGGCTCGTTCGATGTGTTTCACTGAATTACAGAGTACAATTTATTTACACGCTTTGCAGAAGTAGCAGAGCTGCAGAAATAGCAGGTGAAAAATCAACGATAAGAACAACAACACAATAAGAGACACAACAGGATCATGGTGTCCAACAGCAGCGCTCGTGTGCAGCAGCTGCACACAGCGCAGCTGCTCTTGGGACCTGCCCAGAAGGCCCTCATGTACGCCTACTCGTACGCTTACCCGAAGGTAAGAAAAGGGTAATGGTGTATGCAGAAATTGTGTAGACTGTACAATGGGAAGCGAATTTTTTTTTGGAAAGTAAATTATGGGTGTGAGTAGTATTTAAATATTTATACAGAAAGTCGTGTCTTGGAAAGGCTGCGTTCAAATATTTTTTGGTTGTCATTTTTTATTTTTTCCTCTGACTCCCCATTGAAAATTTTAGCTTATTGAAATCAATATATATATATATATATACAATATATACATATATATTATATATATTATATATATATTATATATATATATATAATATATATATATACATACATATATTTTGTGATTATATTTTGATAGTGACTAATGGAAACTTTTCAAATTCGAAACACATGCTTACTTAAAATTTTGAATGATTAGTTCAAAAGTTTAAACAAATAATATTGTGCTTAGTGATTATGAGCTTATAGATGCGAATCATTCCGTACATTTTTTTAAGGTACTGTTTTTCAAGAGCCAAAATTATGAACTTTCTGCATAATAATCACATTCATAATCGTACTTTCTACTGAAAAACATCGTGAGAATAGGGAGTAAACGTATCGTTTTGCAATTCAATTTAATAAAGTCTCCTTCAGCCTCTATAACTGCTTTTAAACGAGGTCTGAATAGCTTACATGTTGGAATCAATGGGGTCCTGGATCATGTTGAACATTGTTCTGACTATTGACACCTAAATGGATTCTTTAGTGCCGTATGATGCTCACTAACCTCTCTCTCTCTCGCTCTCAACTACGCTCTATACCTAGTAGCTGAATGGACTAAGATCTGGGGAGATAGGAGACTAAATGTTAGGAGCTAAGTGTTCAAAAAAAAATTCTCGTTATCCGTTCCTGCGTTGCTTGTATTTTGTGTGATGAACCAAGTGACGGGATTTTCTACGTGATTTTTAAGTTTGCTTAGGAATATATTCGATCTAATTAAATGATTCTCCTATACCTATTATGGCATAAAATTACATTTCTCATTACATATGACTTGCATCTGACGTCTTCGTGGACAGCATTTCTAGATTGCTTTATTTCGCCTTTATAACCACGATACCTGCGGGCTTCTTCATTTTTGTGTAAGCATGGGATCCGCCATTGATAGCTGCAAAACACAAAATGTATAAGATCAAATAATTTGCTACTATAGTGAAAAACACATATGTCCTCGAATAACTTACGCACCCTGTATTATACTTAACAATGCACCACAAGAAATACAAATTAGAAAACGCGTTTATCAGGATTTTGCACAATTCGCACCAGGGCAAGGACGCGCTCAGCATCATCAACAGCCAAGACGTGAAGTTTCATTTCACCGATGGAGAGTTGGAGCTCCTCAAGAAGTCCAGGTCTGCTTCTCTTTTTCCAGTCTCGTTGCTTTGCAAGGTAATTCACTGAATTTTTATTACCAAACGTTAATAAATAAGTTTGAGTGTTGGATGAAGAATTCATCAAACGCTACGTTAATAAGTGTGTATTTTAATTCATTTCTACTAGAGATGTGTTACTGCGAATCTTCTTTTTCATGAACTCCGCACCTATCCCTGATGGTAAAGTATAATAAAAATATTTCTGCTAGGGCAAATGGGTTTCATCTTGAAAATTAAATTCTGTTCACAAACATGGAACTACTTTTCTGCTAACCATGAATCCGAATAACACTTCTATTTCAGGGTTATTGTTTAATAAGCAAAGATGAAAGATTTTGAAAAAACTGATTGCCTTTTGAGATGATTCAAAAAATTCAAGTGGACTTCGACTTTCAAAATTGACAATAAAATCAGAATTAGTTAGGAATGATCCAAATTTCAAACTTAGCGTTCAAGTTGAGTAATGGGCTGTTGAGAGTAGAGCGCCATTAGACCACTAGCAGCACGGGCACTATTCAATCATGTCGCTTACTACCAAGTGACGGGAGCAGTAATTGGTATGGAATTTTGTAATGAATGAAGTTATAATGAAGTTATAACGGAGTGCACGAGTCATAAATACACGATGCTCAGTAAGATTTAGCTAGGTAAATCTGTTTTTATGCAGGTACAACTAATACTAAACGTTACCTAACTCTATTCTTATAAGTCATTTAATTAAAATGTTTTAGAAGTTTATTCTTACCTACCTTGTAAAAAATTACATATATTTTCAGATCCTTCGGTTTTGCTGCGTAGATAAATTAGTGGACGGATATGACAGTTCATGGGACGCCACGGTGTCGCCATCCACCCCTTCACTAGAACATCACGTGGCTGTCATCCATCACGTCCACGACCTGTTCGAAAGGCGGTCCCCCGTCCCCGTAGACTCGCTAGCGGAGGCCATCTTGGGGGTGGTGCAAAGGGTGGGCGAACAGCTCGGTGTAGTCAAGTGGAAACAGCAGCTCGAGGCGGTCAAGCTCAGCATTACAGAAATATTAGAAGATGTCCACCCTGGCATGGACGTAAATGAAAGAACTATGAGTGAGGAAGCGTGGTGCTACAACTTGACTTATAAAATATGAAATTAGACACGAGATATATGAATAATTACCATCGCCAAAAGGCATGAATTCAAAAGTAGGATAAAACGAGAAAAACAAATGACATGACAGCGTAATTGTTGTGTGTAACATTTCACAAGTTTAACGGTAGAAGTAATAGTGTGTAGAGCAATACGAGTTTAAGTACTTGTCAAACGAATACATCGATTACAAAATGATTATAACGAGTATAACAAAAGTCCATTCGCTTTCTTAAAAATTAATAAAATAAAACCTAATAGAGGCAAAGAGTGTAGTGTATTAGATATCAAGTGGAAGAGGAAATCTTAGTCATATCTATTGAGCTGGCCACTAAGTTCCCGTCGTTTTTTCTTAAATTAAATGAAGAAAAAACGACGGGTACTTCATTGCCACTCTAATAGTATCTAACTAGGTAGTTCCCGTGGAAATTTCACCGTTTTGATTTGATTAATTTGAAATTATTACAAATACAAATGTATTACAGATTTACAAGAAACTGTTGTGTTTTAAATGAATATTTCTCATGAATATTTACAAAACTTCTATTCTGCATCTTATCTAGTATAAGACAGTGTATCTCCAGCTCTCTCTCTCTCTCTCTCTCTCTGTATCTGTATCTGTGTCCGTCCCATTACTTCCTATCTATTACTGAAGAAAAATTATTGAACTGAAATCAGAACAGGTACGCATGTATTCTAAGCATTGTATTGTGGATACCAAAGGCGCTGGATCACTATAAAATACTTCATTTTTCCGTTATTAGCTTTCTTCTCTTACACGGCCATGTTATTGGTAGAGAAGATACAGAATAAAAATTCGGTATCTATTCATGAAATATATTCAGATTCTGATAGTACCACAGGTAAAACTGAAAAATGTATTTGTTTCATAGATCCTTAATTTTGTCACTTTTAAATAAGGGAATTTCAACAGGTACTATCTGGGCCATGTTATAGGTAGATAAGATACAGAATGGAAGTTCTGTACATATTAATGAAAAGTATTCATTTAAAACACAATAATTCGTCGCAAATCTTTAATGCATTTATCTTTGTTTTCAAACTAGTTAAATCTAAATCGTGGAATTTCCGCGGGAACTGGCTAGTACATGTAGAATATACTGATGTAAAGGATATTTTGCACACGAAAAACTGTACTCTCTATCAAGTAGCCGAAAATAACAAAATGCAACAAGAAACAACAAGCAAGAATAGCGAAAAGTTATTTCAAACATAATGGACTTTTAGTTGCAGTGCGAGGAACTTAATGACAACATTTAATTAACGAATCTCAATCAGTGTTCAACATAAAAGCTGAATCATACATGCATTTCGTGGTTCTCTTGGTGTGCCAGACAGTTCCATATCAGTTGCAGACCAGGATTCTTTGAATCTTGAAATCTTTTCAATAATGTAGTGTTTGGGAAGGACTTGTTCGTTGATTAAATTTTGTCATAAAGTTCCTGGGCATTACAACTGATGATTCATTATGTATGAAACTATTTTTCACTATTCTTACTCGCTGTTCCGCGCCGTATTTGGTCATATTGGGTTACTTTATAATAAAACTGGTTTGAGTACAAGCATTATTTGCATTAGTATAGACAAAATTTTAGTATGTAGACTCATGATAAAATTTTAAAATTGCGTCTTTCATTTGATCTGTAATATATTTAATTGGCTGTTATAGATTTTGTTTTATTAATTTTTAAAAGCGTACTGTAATTTCTGTTCCACCTGTTACAAAATGCTACCCAAATTATGGATGACACAAGTCCACTTTCTATGCACTCTCATACTTTCAGTAATTCATGTTTATCTGCAGACGCCGTAAGGATAGAGAGCGATCTGAGACTCCAAGAGTTGGTTGAGGCGGTCTGCTCATACCATGACAAGAACAGGAACATTTCTTTGCTGGACGATGACGACACAAGGGCCATGGAGAACTTGAAGATGGGCTTGAAGCACGTCAGTATCAAGATCAACTCGGACGGCACTGCCATGTGAGTGTTTACGATAGAAAAATGGTTGAGCTATACGTCAGTTCAAAATCAGCTGTAGTTCAAAATCAGCTAGGTCATAAATAATAAACCATATACATAGGATCCTGAAATTACGAGCTGAATTATTGCTTGTAGAAATTACTTGCAAATGTAGCATAGTCTTCATATGTTTGATGTATTCAAAGAGAATTCTAACAAGCTTTTGAATATGTGCATTGTGCCTGAACTGAAGCCATGCTGTTGATGTAAAGTTTCACGTTATTAAAAATAAAATTCAATATTGGCTATTTGCTTCTCTATGACGAACTACCTTCAGAATGTAATAATAATTTATTTCGTAATTAATGAATTAGCCAGCTGTAAAAATGTATGCTATATATTTTTCAGCCGTGAAGAGAGCGAGAGAAATATACCGTCCGACGACCTGTTGGTGGAATTACAAACTCGTTGTAATGAACACATTGACGGAAAAAAAATCTGCTGCATTTCGGGAGATCACGGATCAGGCAAAACAAGTCTAGCTTCATCATTCGCGGTCTCCTGGATCAAACAACCAAACGCCATCGAAAACCTAAGAGACTTCGACTTCCTCTTAATGACATCGGGAAACGAGGTTGAACAAACGTCTATTAATAAATGGGTGGGTGCAACAAAGTCGCAAAGAAACGATCTGGATAATTTCATTGACGAATTTTGGAGTGTCGTTGAAGCTTTCCTCCCAAAGTGCTGTGCAAAGTATGGGGTCAAAAATGTTGGAAAGTTTTTGGCAACGAAAAAAGTGTTGTTCATTATTGACGACGCTGAAGAAATGTCAGAAGCGAAAGCAAAAGAAACGGTGCTGTTCTTTGGTCAAATTTTGTTCGAATCTTCCGTTATAATTTTGGGAAATCCTGAGAGTGTCGACAGACTCAAGTTTGACTTCACTAGCTATTCTTCGGTGCAGCATTTTCATCTTAAGGGAGTATCGATGGAGTATCTGCATGAACTTGGCACGAGATTCAAAGAACCTACAAAAACCGGCAAAAGAAAAGTACAAAAATCATTCAGAGACGCTATAAAGAGTGATCTAAACAGACTACGACAAGTTTTAGAATACCCTGAATTGTGTAAGGAAGCAGTAGCTCTTTTTAAAAAAAGACCAGCAATCGTTAAAGAATGCTTTTCAGCTTCGGAACTTTTGTGGGAAATTTTCCTCTTCAAATCGAGTTTAGCCTTGGGAGTGGACCTCGATAAAGATTTACGACGCCGTAAAAAATGGTTTAAATGGATGATGGTAGTCGGTGAAAACTGCCATCACTGCTTGAAAAGAAACTCGAGGCTAAACGAAGCCTCACTGGAGGAAATCAAGGAAGAGTCAGACAAAATCTTTGGCTCTGAAGAATCAAGCAAACTCATGAACGAGTTTTTCAAAAGTAGGCTAGTGTTTTCCGGTGAAACTTTTCATTCCATTCCTAGCTCTACCAGTAAATGTCAGCTATTGTACTTCGCAACATATTGCGTGGCAAACAAACTTAAAACAGAAGAGTCAATAGCAAGTTATGTCCCACAATTTCAAGCTGAAGAGATGATCGTTATGGTTGCAGGACACATTAAACGTTGGGATAAATTAGAAGACTCTAATGAGAGCGGAGAATTAGTCCCCGAAGAAACTATGAAAGCGGTCATTCAATCGTTAGTCAACTATGCTCCCGGAAAATCGGAGGATGTTACATTCCTCTTTAAAATAGCGACAGAGTTTCGTTGTTCACATAAGATAGTTCAATACATGGTGAATGTCACAGAGTATCCAGAGGAATGGGACTTGCGTTTGTGTTTTATATACCAAAGAACATTGGAAGTAATGTTGCAGCACGTTGCTCCTGTGCGTATAATATTAAGAACTGATGAGCTCTGCCAAAATTATGAACAGAATTCGGTCCTCAAATTTCTGTGTCAAGTTCCTATTTCGGTGTGGTTTGAAAGTAAACAGCAGTTCGAGTACGGCGATGACAAGAAAATGGACAAAATGGTGAAGCCGTTCCTTAACAAGGAAGTCAGGTCTAGGGTTGACCTCTTGTCTGGGGCATTGACTACAGCCACGACCATGGACTTGGCTGATTTCAAATCCATGAGCTATTTGGTTATGTTAGCCCTCAGAGTGCAAGATGAAGAGGCACTTCGTGCAGCAGTCGGGCTTCCTGCACATCTGCGACAACTCCTTTGGTTTGAGTTGAAAATCGACATGAACATCGAGAATATTGTTTTAAGTGCCCTACCGTCTATGAAAGTGGAGTTATTTGATGTTTATCTTAGGGACTTGGATGACTTATGCGTTCCTCGCATAACAGGCTTGCTCATGAAACTTCACAAGCGATACAGTGGTATTCATTTGGATAACACAACCTTATCACCAGAGAGTATCTATACGCTGCTCAAGGAACTCAAAAACAAGGGCATCACTTTGAGTGCCACCAAAAAATCTATTGATAAGTACCGAAGGTGGTACTATCCGCTTTTATCCAACCTTCCAACCGACAGGCTGTTGGAAGACACAGAAGTTCAAAATATACTTGGTTTTGATGACCGAAAATTTTACTGTGATCACAAGATACAGTCTTCCATGTTTGTGAAGTCAATCGATGCATGGAATCTCACGTCCTACTTGGAAGAGCTAAAGGAGATTAAACATTTCGTTTACAAAGCGGATAATTTATCATTTATCAAAACTCTTGAGGGAGAAGTTGAAACTGAGCACCACAGTTCAATCAAAGTTGACACTACTGGAACGATTTTGTAATCAAACTGCGAGTGTTCAAAATTTTCCATATCCTTTCATGAATGATAATTACAATTTAGAGTAACCAGAATTATGAATAAGGATTAATACGATCAATGTAGAATGTGTGATGAAGTTATTGTGGCATAATGTATGAATTGACGTCTTGCAACAGTGGTGCAGACGCCTACACTCTCGTTAGGATCAGGAAAGCAGCCTTGAGAGTTGGCCGCATATGCTGTGTACGGTCGAGTTAAGGTTCGAGGAGCTCGTAGGTGTGAGGAGGCTGACTGGGGTTGTTTCGGTCGAGGAAGTTGGCGTCGAAGCTGCAAGACATTCTTACAGTTGAGAGGGATCGCTCGAATGGAATTGCACTTGTTCGTTTTAGAGTGGAGTTGAGTCCATTGTTTCCGGCATTGAATTATGTACGTCCGCCGCTGTAAAAAAGGCGTCTTTGTATCGAAGTGTTATTTGTGAGTCGGGATGGCATAGCTCGTCTACATACTAGATGAACCTCAAAGAAATACAGGAAGACGAGCAGCCGACGACGACGACGTGCACGTGTTAAGTGGATCGACAGACGTGCGTGTGGTGAATTCGATCGGTCGTGTACACGAACATAAGGTGAGGATTCTTAATTGGGTATGTGTAGTACCTCTAAGTATGTCAAATTGTATTAGTTATTTCAAATTTTGTCTTTATAATGCCTTCAAATTGTATAAGTTATTTTAATTTTTGTCTTTATAATGCCCTCAAATTTTGAAGTTATACATAAAGAGAGTAATCTTGACTTGTTTCTCCCCATTATTACATTGATAATTGCGTTAGTTTTTAGTTTTTAATTGAGTGCAAGCGTCGTTTGATCTGACTTCAATACACGTTACAGATCGCAGTGGTATTGGAATCTACAATCTTGAGTGAATCATAAATCCAAAAACTGATTCTAATGAATCTTAATGCTGAACCGGATGTACGTATGTCACGAGGAAGTGCAGTCCCCAAGGTTCATATGCTTGGCCTCTTAAGGACAAAATCTTTATCATTGGTCGTTAGACTTTTTCAGAATTATTGATGCTGCAGTGTTTCATCCGTATTTCCATTCGGTAAGTGTATCCTAAACATTGCGGACATTTCACGCTATATTCATTTGAGATGATCATTGTGTATTGATAATTTTAAAGCCTCAAATGCTAATGATTCATAACGAAGTAGCACAAGCTATTATACAATTTTAGTTAAAGTTTGCGCAAAACGCAATCCAATCTGCTCATAACAAAAACAAAACATTCCGAAAAAAATTGCCGCACTGTCAACTGTCCAATGTTATTAAATTCAGCTTAAACCTGATTTTATGGATCACGCAACCATTTAAGTTTAAAAATACTTCAATACCCAAAAATACAATTTCACCGTAGGACTAGCATTAGCCTGGCTATTTTATGAAAATTTTAACAAATAAAAGAAGCTGAGACACTATTATCGCCAGATCACGTATTGTATGTCTGAATAACGCAGCTATGCAGAATTTAGTTATCTTCGTCGTTCGCTTTTATTTACCATAAATACAGAGACCACAAATCGATAATTCATGCATCGTTCTACATTTTTCAGTAGTTTCGCCTTGAAAATAAGTTGCTTTCAAGTAAACTGTGATACACGACTAACGAAAATACTGTTTCTGGTTCATATTAGAAATTACAACTTTCAAATAATTCAGTGCAGGAGAAAAAAACACTGCAATGTATTTAGAAAAGTCGAGTATTTACTGACAATTGTATTTAGATCAGCTAATGGTGACGCAGACATACATATCTGTGGCGTCTGAAAATCGACAGTCCACACAAATGATCCCCATACCCGCGTCGCATTGACAGACACAAAAATATTCTCACTCTATTAGGATGGCCATATAAAAGAAATGCAATTAGCTGCTCGCACAAAGAACAACAGCATAGGAACCATGTTATCAGTAAAGCGAGCTCATTAATGGACCTAGAATACCGGGACAAAAATCGCCGAAAATCAAGAAGCTACTTCACTGATGCAAGCCTTCTTTTCATCCTTCCTGCGCTCAGATGGTCGCATATTGGTTGAAGCTTGAGTTGAAGGTCTAAGTTGAGTTCCAATAAACACCGCTTCCGCTTCTACGCATGGTATTAGAAGAAGAATTATTGCGTTAGCCAAAAGATGAATAATTATCTGTTTGACTATAGCGTGGCGCAACAGGAGATACGAGAGAACAAAACTGAAGATTGTAAGTCGATAGCCTAAATCATGCTCAAGCTAAATAAACCGATCTGTTTGTCCTCACTCTACATCCAGAAATATTTTCACAACCAGATATTCAAGCAGGCATCGGTTTAAATCGAGAAAAGGGATATAAATTACATTCATTAAGAGAATTATTGCCATCATTTTAAGAAACAAGAAAAAAGCAAGCATGGTTGTAGATCCGAGTAGTGACCAGAGCGACCAAAAGCGAAGACGAAGAGTGTAAGGAAAAAGTGGACTGGGCATGTTTTACATACAATTTACAAAAATAGACCCTCTCGATAAACGGCAACTACGTATGCTTGAAGCCGGTCGAAGTTTTTAAAATTCATGTACTAGGAATTAAGCAGAAAAATTCAACGTATGGCAGTTCAAGAACAAACCAACAATAGCTCGTCCCACCTAAGAAGGAATTCCTCAGCCGACGTAACTCAAAGAGCAACACTACGCACGAAATGACCAGTGAGGAAATAGTGCTGAACAACACGAAAACCTGCGTAAGAAATAACAAAACCAAAAACTGTACGACCATGCTAGTGATATGAGCTCAGACTTTACCAGGAAAGGACAGTCGTGCTTAAACCATTTGTACGAGAAAATACGGTCAACATGAACAGCTCAAGATAAGATGTAAAAACTTCGTCTACACCAGAGGTTCTCAACCAGGAGTAAATTTACTAGGACCTACGGGTAAATTTACCCCTGGATGAGAACTTCTGGTCTACACGTAAGCGTAACTTGCACTCTTCCTCAAATTCATCATAGGCAAAAATTCGTTCGGTTGTCTATTGAAAATTTGAATATGATTGATATCTGATAGGTATTTTCATGTGACACTCCATAACAGTTCTGCACTACGGTGTCAAATGCAAATGATTCGTAAATGCAAATGTTACGTTGTACATTATTACTGTATCAAACAAAACGACACGAATCAGTTAATGCAAATACATGGAATCATGACCAACGTGATATTTTCTTTCACGGTTACAACATAATATACCAGTTCAAAAAACGGTGATCGCAGATTAGCAAGGATACGATTTATGATCAACTAACATTGAATCTGCTATATGAATTTCAGAAGAGTTCGGGAAATAGTGGTTCGGAATACATGACATGTCTGATCCAGTAAATCAATTGACTGTTTTTGCATAAAAGATAGGTCAGTTTTCTCAAGTCGAAATCGGTTATATTCTGAATTAAGAATTACAAAGTTGGTGCACTAATTCTTCTGGGCGCTACTTCACCATAGGATCACATAATGCTTTGAGAGACTTCAGCCCGAGATCATTTCGGAGAGTTGGTCTGTTTTGCTCAATAAAGGACATCAGTGTCGCAAAACTTAGAAAACGTTGCTTAATTTGTGCTACAATGAAGCAATCGTTTTTGTTTTGGTCACTGCTCGTTGCTAAACAATGATGCGTTTTCACCGTACGAGACGAAAATACTAAACAGAGAAAAAATACAGAAACTGCGTAGAAGCCAACAATCTTCCACAGAATGTGGGGAAATTAGAAAAAAAGATTTAACAAACGGAAAACTAGACAATGATTTACCGACTGCACTGTAGGTCACTCAGGACACTGTGGGCGAACGCTCGAGTTACAAGACAAGTTCACGAGATCGAGTTGCTGGCAATGCTTAGCCTGAAAATAGTTTTATAACTCCATGTAAACACAGTTGCATACCGGGAACAGTGATTTTCTGTCGAGTGCTCATAATTTGTCCTTGGTGGGAAATTTAAATGGCAAAAATTAAGCTCATTCCATTTAGCAGTACTAGAGTCGACAGCCATTCTTCCTGCCGTAATGAGAGAGAAAAAGCAGTTACGATTCCAGGCATCTAACTTGAATACATGTATCTATAAATTAGCTGATAAAATACTTGGGGCATACAAACTGACATCAAAACTTTTACTGAGACCGATACCGCATTTGAGCAAACGAAGGAGCCAACTTCAGAATATCCCTTTACTTTGTAGCAGACACGTTCCATTCCGATTGCCAGTGCCCTTATACCATGCTAACAATGTACTATAATTTTCATTACACAGAACATTCGCAAACTATTAATACCGTATGATATAGTACGATCTCAGGGCTCATCAAAGAACAATACGCTGACCGCTAAACTTAACTTCCATCAAAAACAAAAAATAAATTTTGCCCAATGAAGAGAAATAGCATTTGACAGCATCTATTAAATTATACGTCGTTGTTCGAACGGTCAATATAAAATCAAATTACTTGGTAATTTAGTATCAAAGCCTTAATTTACAAAAGTTAGACAGAGCAACAACAGCACAGCTGTCAAGCTTTGGGGGTAAAATAAACAAGAAGGAACATGAATATACAACACACCAGTCTATCAAGCTACCTGTAGTTCACACAGTAGCGAGCGAACGAAATAAAGAGATGAACAGTGCGAGGTTTACACTGTCCACCCATAGCAGTGGGTAGAAAACAGCGGCTGAAAAATCGGAGTATGAAGGAACACTAGTGAACTGGGCTGCCAAACTTCAGAGAAAATACACGAGGCATTTGCAGTGCAACAAGTAAACCGTCACGGAGACGGACACCTATTGGCCAAGGACTTGCAGAAATGTTTTGCAAAGAACAATGACTTTACAATGATCCTGACAACTTCTGTCAGGGTTTGAATGAGGGCTGTCTAACCAAATGATACTGGTGCCTTAACAATGATAAGAAAATAATATTCCTACGAAGACGATTGTTTCCAGTACATCTCCCTTACCGATTCGACTTTCACGCGCTTCAGGAATTCCTAAGTACGGCTTAAATTTTTCAAAAATTAATTTTTTTAGCCCAAATGCAGTTATTGAAGCAGAAATGTCCGTCAAACAACAAAGTACTTGCAGAACAATACAATACCAAAGATAATACAACTTTTTCAAGTGACGGGAAGAAACCAATTGCAGCTCTTGCATGACAATATTATTATACTCCTAATTTAACCACCGCAGCCACAAAAAACGCAGCAGTGAAACACTGTATCAGGAGATAGTCATTTAAGTTTGAGTCACGCGCCTAAGAGGAATTGGGAATAAGTATCAGAGTTGTCATGATTGTGTCAACTGGTAGCCAAATGAGACGTTTTACATATCAAAGTAAACATTATGGGAAGTAGAATTTCCAAGGTCACAACCAGGTTTATTCAATGTTAGTAATAGTAATTCTGTCCATCATTATCTTAGATCATAGAAGTTAATTTGTTTAAGGAATTCATGTAAAGGTCGCTTTTGCATGGCAACTCAAGATAAAGGACTTACTGATGGATCAAAATAAAGACGTTCTCTTCTGGAATATTACTTCGTATGGGTTTTACCACAGTAACAGCTCAAATAGTGTTTGAACAGTGGCAGTGAGCTCGTAAAAGAAATTGAAACTCTACGAATAATGAATAAACTAACATCAAAGACACTCGTGCAAAATGCCAGATGCGTAGTCCACTGTCGCCCTTAGCATAGACGAAAACAAACACAAAGCCTATTAAGCAACAAAACATATCTCACAAAAACCTTATTGTTGGAAGTAGTCCATGAATACAACCAACATCCGGTACGCACAAGATAAGGTGAATCATTTCGTCTCGTTATGTTTGATGCAAATCATCCACGCAGCAGTGTAAACCAATTTCTAGTCAATCAAAACGTACAGCAAAACAGCACATGAACGCTTACTGGATCTGAGCCTTGGTACTCATAAATATAACACATGACGCTATTGCTGACGTGAGAATTTAAGTTAACCACAGGAATCAGAAAAATTTTGTAATGAAGGACGACGTGAAATTATTTTAGGAGGAAATACAATACCGTGTTGAATATTTGATATGACAAAATTAAAGCTTCAATATTGATAGATATACCCAAAGATTACGCCTACAGGTCAATATTTTTGCTCCTTTTTCATTGGTTTTTTAATATTTCAGCAACAACTTAACGATTGAAATGCGTACAGGAAGTTTGGAAACAATTTATTGAAATACTCAACTTCAAAAAATGACGTTGAATTTCAATCATTCAGCCACGAACGCAGTATTGTCAAAACTTAGACCTGAGGAAACAAGCAGCGACTGTGAGCACAGGATCCAAACTTTCTTACAGTAAACCTTCCGAGAGTAAATCCTCAAACGACTCTGAAAGGAGATCTCGCAAAATAAACCCTTGTTAACTAAAATCCTCACGTAAAGTAGAAAAATTACAGAAGGAAAACTATTACTTGCAGTTAAATAATTAAAGGTATTTGTCTACAGATAATCACATGAAGGATACATGTGTCACGTGATGCCAAAGTATATTCACAGGCATAAGAAATAACTAGAAGACTTGATTACCACAAATCAAACAACAGAACATGAGAGACTTGATAAATTATAAAAGCTATATTAATGTGGAAACCTCTAAGTAAAACCAGATGCTGCTGCAGTTGCCTTTCAAGTCCCACATAGTTATGTTAAAATAGCATCAAATGCATGATGCGTTGCAATAATGAACACCGAAACGAAACATCATTATAATCAAATCAGTGAAATTATACAAGTTAAGCAAAAACAACCAATGCTAACAATAAACAGGCAGCACACCAATGGCTGTCAGAAAGCAGTCCAAGGCAATGAGGACTATCCGTACAGCCAAATCTCATACTCATTTCTGCATCCAAGTAACGTTAGATAATATGGCTGATTGTGCAACAAACTACTAAATCTGACACTATTTCTTTTTCGTTTCGCTGAGTGGATTTCATTTTTGCCCGCCCGAAAACTAAAACCTTTGTTTAACGGTAAATTTTGATGAGGTAAAAAAGGTATAGATTTGATTACGCCCATAAACCCACTGACTAAAATTTAGGGACCCAAACCACCAAAAAAAATGTCAACAGAGCTACGGCATAATTGTCCCCATTCATTTTGTTCTTGCAATACAACTAATTTTCGCTTATTCAGAAAGTCGACCCTGTACAGAGGCAAAAGAAAGACAGCCGAAAATACAAAGATATGCATGCTCTAACGTTAGACCTCGAGCAACAGAAGCAGACGCGAACATTCATTACAATGGTAATGCGTTAAAGCGCACTAATAAAACACGGGCGGGGATGACACCACACACATGCACTTCTTTATTTCATCTCTAACTATCAGTGGACACTGAACACAATACGCGCAGTTAATATTTGAGATCAGGTACCGAACTTCACACTCTACTCCGCCACTAATAAGGGGAGAAACGCAGAATTTCACATTAGTGACTGGCAGTTGGTGGGTTAGTAGTTATTAATATACACTGAACGACTAGCTGCTCAGAAAGTATCAAAAAAAGCCACTCGTTCAGTTCCATATTAAAAGTTGATTGTATCAGACAGGAAGAGTAAAATTTATATATGGAAACAGAATGATGTACTTAGCACATTGTACAATAAAAAACACCTCTGGCGACTGAAAAAAACGTGTCCGCAAATTTCGAAGAAACGACAGAGAAGCAGTCACCTCCAGAATTGGAAGTCTAATGTAGAAAAATTGTCTCAAGCAAAACAAAGGAGACAAAATGAAGCGCCTAGCTGGACAGTAGACTCTAAAGGAGTGGAGTTCGTGTCTTGAATAGCTACGAATCGAAGCTAAAAGAAAACTATTCGTTTGCCAATTCACGGAGGCTATGAATTTCAGTTGAATAAAAGTTGCCACTGTGTCTTTGCAAAATACAGAGGAAAGTGGAGCACGTTAGCGAGCAACCACAAGTTAAACTGAGTCGCTCAGAGGGAGGGCTAGTCAGTTAGACTTCAGTACCTCACTGAGCGGCAGATGAACAAACCAAGTCATGAAATTCAAGAGGAACAGCGGGTTTCTGGGCACTCGTTCACTGCGCAACATCTTACATCGATCAATATACACATATTTATAGGCTTATTTACAAAATGTGCCTGCACAAAACAGCGCCACTGCTTCTCTTCAAGACGTGATAAAATTACAGGCTTCCTTGCTACAAGGAGCGCGAGTGCAAAAGCGTCACTAAGTAAAAAAGGACAGCAAGAAATAGATCAAATTCTATAAGGAAAAGATGACTGCATGAGAAGCGTCATGAAAAGAAACTGCTAAGAAAGATGAAAAGATTTTTGTGCCACAAATACACATAGCTGAGCGATCAAGCCTTATATGCAACACTGATATCAAGCTCTGACTTGTGGTTTGACACGCCTGGAAAAACATGGCTCTTCCAAAACCAGGAGGGCGTGAGAGCAATACACGGCAGCAAACAACGTGAATTATAACCAGTGAAATGAATGTCAAAAAGTTTCTTGATGTTACACACGAAGATAAAAAGACGCGCTTAGCATTCGCCTTCAAATAAAAAAAAGTCTCCAACAGAATTGAAGCCATGAGAGCAACAGCTAAATCGACTGCCTACGTCTGGCTTTCTGAATTTGATGATGAAAATATTTACCGAATAAAAATTATGAACAAACTTAATACATGGTGATTAGTTTTACATCACTCAGCTTTATTTTTAATGAAGCGGTTCATGAATAAAAATTGATTTCAAGAACGACTTTAGAAACACTAATGAATAATACATAACTGAGACGGGCCCTAAACCCAGCTCTTCTTCTGTAAGGCAATCTAAAAAAAAGTTTTTTAGTTTATCAAATTCTCATAGAAAAAACTTATAAGTTAATTTATGAAAAATAGGCGGGTGACCTCCCAAATTCTCATACCCGTCGTTGTACTACGTTACACTCAACAGAACTGCGTTTGTGGAGAGTTCTTCGAGTAAGCAAATAAATAAATTAATCTTTGAACAACCCAAGACAGCACAGAACATCCTCAATTTGAGTGGCAAAGATCAACATCAAGTGAAAATGAATGGGTAGAAAATTGTAAGCAGATTTCTGAATCAAAAAATAAGTGAATAAGGACACTGTCAGATGGCCGATACTAATGCCATCTACCGACCGACAGTGATCCCATCTGACAGACAACACCAATGCCACATGTCAGGCACTGACTTACTAGACAGCTTCCATGACACAACCAGGTCACAAGTATCAAAACCCTCCCTACAATTACATTTAAGACCGATGCTGAAGCGATCAGAATGAACGATACAGAAGGCCAAAAAGAATAAAAAGATCGTATCAAAGGAGCCAGAACTGACACTTGAACAAATGCCTAACGAAATGCGAGAGGCATTAGCTCAGTCCACCCCTAGTCGAGGCTTTTTCCTCAAAGTCTCACCCTCCAGCAATTCATCAGGACTGGTAAGTCCATTTGCCGATGCTGTTACTGGGTTGCTGTCTGAAGCATCATTTTTGTCAGCATTTCCCACCAGAACTTGAGTGTCGTCAGTTTTCGCTAGTTTAATGGAGTTGCTCTCATTCTCTGTTTCATGTCGGTTTCGCTTCTTTTCCTGTTCGGCACCCTCACTATCAGAGTCATCATGGAGAGAGCTAGAAGATTCAGAAGCGTCCGCGTTAGACTTCACATCAACATCGTCTTGATTTTCAATGAGAATTTGAGGAGTACAAGGAGATGAGTCCCCGCTGTTTGTTTTACAAGATGTTTCCTCAGTTCCAACAGATGATTCATTTACGGAATCGATTGCAGCAGCAGTAGCATCGGAAGCTTTGGCGGCGGCAGCAGCAGGGATGTCGATTGCTAACTCATCAGGTTCTGAAGTATCCTTTGTTTCTTCAATGTGCCTTGAGACATGAACTTCTTCATTATTATTATCATTATTATTATTATTATTATTATGTGGAGAGTCTTTAGCTACATCTTTACTTGCAGCATCATCACCAGGAATGTTTACAGTCCTACCAGAAGCTGCTGTAGTAGGCAAGCTAGCGTCTGACATTTCATCACAAGTGTTATCGCTTGATGCACTAGCAGTAACACTTATCGACTTGGGGTCGCCGCAATTCGTAGCAGAAATGGGAAGAGTTGGCGGTAATTTGCTGTTTTCCACACTAGCATCTGCTTGCTCTGACACTTCCTCGTTGCTCATGAGCTTCTCCTCTTCTTTGCTTGCGTCGACGTCCGAGGAGGTTTCGTTCTGCTGAGTTGCGGCCGAAACCGTCTCGTGAGAAGAAGTGGTAGCACTAGTTGTTGTAGAGCTGTTGTAGGTATTATTGATAGCAATACTAGTGCTCACATTACCACTACTACTACTGCTGCTTCCTGTGCTGCTGTTGCTGTTGTCAGAATCGTCTTCGGCCTCTTCTTCTATTTCCTCTTCCTCTTCATCGGAGTTCTCGTCGTAGTCTACCAGACTAATCTGTTGAAGCACAATATCATCAATAAAAAAAATTGAGCATCTAAGGCCGCAAATAAGGTCGATGCCTAAATAAAGTAAAATTAGAGTTTTCAATCATACGACGCCGTAAGAGTTAGAATCCAGTCCTATAAAGAACTAAAAGGTTGGCCATTTCGGCGAAATACCTAAAAAAAAAGAAGTAAATACTGCCGAAAATTCGTAAACTGAATGGTAATAAAAATTAACAAAAAAATAAAACCCTTGAAGATACTACTCCAAAATTTAAATTGGACAATGGAAATGGTTTAAAAATAGATAATAGACAAAAATATCCAGTCTAATTATGTAACGCAACATTAACGTTGTTACAATCCTAGTTTAACCACAATCACTACTACGTAATCAAGACAATGAGACGCACTTGATAAGTTGAAGAAGTGGGTTAAGTTGATTTTAACATCAAGCAAAGGTTTAAGTTAATTGTTATTATTAAGTTTAGTTTCTCACCAAAATTTCATTTTAGGAGTAAAAAATTAGCAGACCATTAATCATGAAATTCCTGCAGCATTTATTCCCGTCTAAAGCATAACAGTTATGAAAGTTTCAAGACATTAGATCGAATACTTAACTAAACTTACATTGCGAGTGGAGCAGCAATTTAAAGATGATTGAACTCTTAACCATTATCTATATTAGTTATAAATAACTCCTGGTCTTTCAGCACTTATTGCTTAGAAGAATATTATGAGATATGTTTTGATCATGGAAAAATAAGAGGTGAAATAATCATAAAAAGAAGCCTAATCATATGAGAGACTAAACGTGATTGCCTAAATTTTTATACCTATTACACTTATCTAAGAAGGTCCACAATTGAAAGACATACCTTACTCATACGTGAATGCCGACGACAACCAAAATCAAAGAACCTTTAACAGTATTCAGCTTCTCTTAGCTACACAGACATTCAAAAGAATAAAATATAGAACTCTTGAACAAGTATTCTGCGAACTTGTGTGAGCTCAGAAACTATAGCTCAATGTATTATGGCTCCAGTGAACCATTCTAGAGTACCAATAGCTGCTCCTTAGGAAGAACATCTGAACATTCGTGGTATATCTACAATCAATGTAACTGCTGAGTGGCAAGTGCTGTATGAAACTGATGAAGCTAAAGATGCCAGTAACTCTGTGACGACGACTATTCTAGCTAATTGCTAGACTGTTCTCAAATATCACTGAAAACTCAACAATGCCTATATTAGAACTATTGTACTATGCAAAAGAAAAATCCAAGATAAAAATGTGACGACTGTACGCATGAAACAAACATAAGTAACCTTCATCTTCTATCTTAAAATTTACTTTCACTTGAATCATAAACCTTACTTAGCCTGGCATCTGCATCTGTAATGAGCAACGTACACTGCGGAAATGATCTCCAGTTAAGAACATAATTTCAAAAAATATACTTCAGTTGTCTTGTTTCAGCACAACCCCAAACAGAAACTATTCTCTGTATGTACCATCACAGTGCTGCCAATTATTCCAGAACTACCTCACGCCGAATAAGCTTAAATTTTAACCCATCACCATCATTCCTAGAAATCTACTATGATCGCAAGATAGCTCAGGCCTCAATGCCGTAAAACTCAACACGACACAATATCTACCTAGTCCACTTGTCTCTAACTTCAGCATCTGCAAAAACTTCGACTCTGCCCGACGAGCCCTCGCCCCACTGAATGCACCAGCCATGCCTCGCTCTCCCCACCACCAACCTTCCTAGGCACGACGGCCACAGCAGAGCTAGTCACGCTGCTACCATTCGGAGACTTTGCGAGCGCGCTTCCGTTGTTGTAAAGGTTGAAGCCGCCGACATGTGCAGAGCTGCCGTTGTTATTGTGATAGGCCATGACTCGCACACCGTCCAGGACCTGATGCAGCGCTGAAGAACCCTTGGCAGCCGCCAGTACCGAGCTACTCTCCCCACACAGAGCAACATTAGAGCCAGGCTTAACATGTAAAGAACGGGCAGCTGAGCTCCCTAGACTGACCCCTGCGCTGCCGCCTCCTGTTGGGCTTACAGACACAGCCTCCTCCTCTTCCACTGCTGTAGTAGCAGCTGCACTGTCTGCATTGTCGTCATCGTCGACCGCAGCGGCTGCAACGGCGGCGGCGGCGGCAGCCGCGGCTGCAGCAGCAGCTGCTGCTGCTGCTGCTACCACGTGGCTGCTGCTACTGCTGCTCTCCAGAGCAGCTGTTAAAGCAGGGTTCTCCTTTTGCAGCTTCTCCACTGCAATAAAACACAAGCTTTTAACAAACGATGAAAACTAAATACTCTACAAATACTGAAATGAATACATGCATATAGCATAGCTCAACTGGCACTACCCTCAAACCAATGAGGAAATGAGAGCTGCCAATGACGAGTCAAAACATTCACGTAACCGGAAAAGATCGTCCATAGTCGAACACCAAAGGAACTCAATTCAGCCCAACCCGTTAAATAGGAGCTTTAGCTAGCCTTCTGCCTCAGTGCCCGACAGACCTTGATGGCTTACCCCTGTGAAGTTTTAGTGCTAATACCTACAACACAACCCACGCATTTCAGAAGCAGATTAGGTCAGAGACCGAGCTCTAATCGGAGCAGTGTCCTAAAATTAAAGGTCGGCAAATAGTCTGGACTCAAGGTGTAAAGCGTCCACTCTTACATGTACCTGAAGTGCAGCGGGCACGACTTCAGAATAAATGTAAGACATCACTGATGGAATCACATATATATCACATATAGCCTCCACTTATCTATTTTCTTCGACGAAAGGAATTTTTAACTACGAATTCTATACTTTATAATGACATAGATAATAAAACCTGAGAATCAAAGTTATTTATTAAAAGTAAACGTTACTTATGTCAAATATATTTTTATCGGAGCGTTAGTTTGAAGGTCGATTCAAAATTTACAACTTAGCGTTTATAAATTCAACTGTGATAAATCAAATCTATTGATGAACACAATAGAATTAGATAAAAGTACGATCTAAATGATTTTTACTTCAAATTGCAAAAACTTTCATCGCTTTCTGTCGTAATTCAACAATCACGACCAGGCACAGACGCACTAGGTCCGTCACACAAGTTGTCACAATCACATGGCTGGTCTGTCACACAAACAGTCACAATCAGATGGCTGGGTCCGTCACACAAAGATATTAAGTTAGGCTATTTACGCAAAGGTATTCAGTACAGAAGTTACGATAAGACCCACGAAGCCCCAACTACGTACGTATATGTAGTTTTGTCATGTCGGAGCATGGTATTCTACGGCGCCATACACATCAACAGGATACAAATGTCTCTATCTTATTATCATAACACTTTACAAGATTATTAGGCAGTATAAACTGAAGAAACAGCTCTAGTAATGAAAGACCTTGAGCAGTACAGACATTAAACACTTCCGTCAGTACTACTTCAACCTGGCATTGTTATCCTACCATGAATTGAACCCAATTGCTAGGTGGATACCACGCCCAGAAGACATAGAAGTTCGAGTGACAAACTTTGAATTGAGATTGATGCAAATACAAGATGATTTATTCAGCTAGAGAACTGTCGAGAGCATTGCTTTACGTACCAACGGTATTGCTACATTTATATTGTTAAAAATATACTGTGCATGTAATCAAAAACAATTCATTCGTGCGTCTTTGTACAGTAAATAGATTATTAGTACTCAATCATTAATTCACCCCACATGCACTACTAAAGTGTAACTTAGAATGAAATTAACGTGAGCAGAGTTCGAATACACTCAGGAAATTTAATGCACCTTGTGCCTGGAGTAATGGGGAGGAGGAGAGACGGTGAGAACTGGTCCCCAGGAGGGCTCCCACAGGCTCCTCTTCTTCCTCTTCCTCTTCCAGCCCTGGCACCACCCCAGCGACCGCCCCTCCCTTCAGCAGCTCTTGCTTCAGCGAGCTGTGGTAGTCCTGGTCACAGAAAAAATCCTCATTTACAGATTACAGTACAATTCCTTTAAACCGGCATTCGTTGGCCAAGCTTTATATATTTATTCATTGCTTTTTCTTCTTTAATTGCTTCAAGCAATTGATACTGTTTTCTTTTTATGTCTAGCGTGTCTATGAATTGTTTGTGGTCACTTGGGTGATATTAACAGGCAAATGCCAAGTCCCATGGGTGCCGGTTAAAAAGACTTCTACTGTACATTGAAAATAGGCACGTGCCAAAGTATAGGTAGTAGTCATTTTTAACGGAAGGTCTCTTGCATCGAACATATTTGGTATGAAAGAGCTCGAATTTTTTAGATTTAGTATCCGATGTTCATGCCACATTCACACCATAATATGGTACACATTGGCAAGCATTCTCATCACAGTCTCGGTGTGCTACTGCCAGTCTTACCTCATCACAGTCCTCTGTGTTGAACCACTGCTCCTCTTCAGCGTCCATGTCCCTCATATCCCGCCTGTAGCGCGTGCTCGCCGCCGCAGTAGATCTCACCAAGCCCAAACTGATGCACGAAATATTCATTAATCCAAGTTCGAGCATCAGTCACATCCTCACACTATTGATAATTTGAGCTCTAACATCAGAAATAAAATTATTATCAGAAAAGGTGGCAATAAACACGTCATTGACCATCTTTCAACGCACGTTCCGATAATACAATGAAATGTGTGAATTAAGCTATGTGACGTTCATAAAGAGTGCTCAAAACAAATTCTCACGCCCACGGATATCCCGATTTATAATTTACTCAATAAAACAAGCATCTCTTTCAAACACAACGTGACTACTATGTTTGGCACTGTAAATAGGCATTAAGATGGCCTCCAGCATAGCAAGAAATTCCTGTCTGCTACGTCAGTTCCTACCAACAAAGCATATCAGAAAAAGCAAATTTTCGAATCAAATCAGGCGTTCGAATGAGGCTAAATTTCCCTCAACTGTACTGTTTAAATAAAAACGTAAACTGAAACAGAACTCAACTAGCGAAATATGAGGATAAGAAACATCTTTCAAGCGTTATGATTTAAACCTCTTGAGCCCACGTATATTCTCAAGAAAAATCTGCACAGATACACCAGAATTCGAAAATAATTATTCCACTCTAATTGACGAGTAGACAGAGGAACAGAAACACTAAATTACGAAGTAATTTTTCAAGAGCAATTTACACGGCAGCAAGCAAGTATTCAGGCAGACGACACAGCATGAACAGCATAATGAGTGCGTACTGAGTGAATTAGAAATGAAAATGCGACGAGAAACATGTAGTACAGCATAATTCAACTCAAAAAATGAAGAATACATAACTGACTGAAATTACAAGCGGATGACAACTTTGCATAGCGTTATAAGAGTTTTATCTCATTTATACCTGAAATATGGCGCATACGTCAAATGAAATGCTTTAAATACCAAGAACATTTCGGATGAATGTATTGTATCTACTCAAATACCAACCATTTATTTTTGTGCCTATGGCTTCTTGCGGAAAGCTTGACATTTTTTCATCAATAATTTTAGGTAACAAATGCAGTTTACACTACCACTCTTTAAATATTCCCTCCCAGTTTCTAATGAATATTATGTTAATTCATTGAACGAAAATAGAATTTTCGTAATATTCAGTAGCAACAACTGAACCATCGTAACCTGAAAAACTTCCAAGTGAGAGCAGATACTTCCTTCCCAACACTACATCAAGAGGCAAGGAATTCCCAGTATAGCCTACCTCTCGACAGCGGCGGTGGACTTCTCCCTGTCACGGATCTTGTCCTGGTGCTGGATGTAGCGCGCGCGCATTGCGCTAAACGTCTGCACGTACTCGATGCGGCTGAACACATCACCAAATTTCTGCATGCTGTACGTCAACAGGCTCTTGATGTCCTCCTGTTGACATGCCAACTGATCACAGCTCAGCTTTTGGTCACACTAGTACTGAACCTTTTCCTAATTCATTAAATGATAGCTCCACGTTTCTATGCAATCACACTTGAGCGTTTGAAGAAAATAAGAATAGAACTTTTCATTACTTAACCCCACGCTCTCCAAGTCAGTTTACCTTCAGGTAACAAAAGTTCTACTGATAAATAAACAGTATGCGTGTATCATGGGTATTTGTTTGAACATAACCATGCGAGTCATAAATATTCAGCGGTTCATAATATTAACAAAACTTCATTTTATGAAAGATCCTCTTCGATCAAGGAACATTACGATTATATTTACTTGATTGTTGTCCTTAGGAAAACGGCTACTGCTCCCGCTACCACTCACCGATCTGATAAACTCGAAGAGCTCCAGGATGGCGGAATCGAGAAGGTTATACCGAGCGTCGTTGCGGATGTAGGCGTCGACCAGAGGAGCAAACACGTTGCCAGAGATGATGTGCCTGTTGTAGAACTCGTCCTTCATGCCCACTATCTTTCTGATGAACCTTACCGCACCTGGAAATAGTTCAAACGATGCATAAACTTGTCAGTTACAGAGCTAGATGAAGCTTAAATGAACTCAAAATATTGAAGTCCAAAATTGTCAAACCGCAGGAGTTTAATTTGAAAATAACTCCTTATTTGTGACACGCTTAACCATATAAAATTCTTCAACTTTTAATATACTCTGCTGGCCTAATAATAGCCATGTTGCCTATACATTTCTCAACAAATTCCAGGTCTTCTAAAATTAAGTTATTCTCTAACATTGTGATTACGATAAGAAAACTACAGTCCTTAGTGATAGTGTCTGTTATAAATACATTGATGTAAATAGAAAAACGCCCAACTCTCTCCATAAGGAAAGCAATACAATTTGATAGACTCGTGTTAAAATCCAGTAGTGAGAACGTTGCAGGTAAGAGCTCACTTACATAAAACAAGGAAAGTGTGCTTGGACTTGACGAGGACCATGACTCGTCTAAGCAGGTCTCTGTGAATGAGGTAGTTCTTGATGTGAAAAGAGTGATGCTCCACGCAGAAAGATAGGAGCTCCAAGATGAGTGCTGCTAGCTGTGCAGTCTGGTAGTCTTCCCGCACCACAACGTCCCCTACTGTGTTGCTCAGTAGCGGGGCTGCAACAACACAACAGTTAAGGCACAATTATTTACTGGAACTAATAGTGCCACAACGCAATAATGACGGCACAATTATTTACTGGAATTAAGGGTGACCAAGATAATGATGAGCCACAATTATTTACTACAACCGAATTATGAAGGTACAATTCAAATTAAAGTGGACGCAACAGCCATAGCTATGGAAGCATAGAGACAAAACAAGCATAATCGTCAGCCACAACCCGCGTTGTGATGAGATAAAAGACAGAATGCTACCAGCTTGGTCGACTGGTGAACGAATCTGGTTGCGAGCAGGAAGACCCGGGTTCGAATACCGCTGCCGACATGGTTGACGCGGCTAGAAATACGGCATGGGACTTGGGTAAACAACCGAAAAATTATCGAAGTAATTATCCGACCCAAGAATGGGCCAGAGGGTTCGTTCCTATAACCTCATTCTATTCTATTCTATTCTAATAGCTGTCAAAAAAATTTGTTCATCTCGTATTCCAAAGGCAGCAATAAAATTATGATTCAAAATATTGGAGGCTTAAAATTTTCTCCACGATGAAAAAACGCGTAACGCTGGGCAGTTCGGCAGTTTTACTAAAATATGACAGGAACAGTCAAGTTTGCTACGTTGGATAAGTTATAATTTTTAAAATAAAAATACGAAATGAACTGCATAATAACCCAATTGCTAAACTGAAGTAGAAAAAAACCCTCGAAAGAGTACTGATAAAAATAAGTTCGAGTTTCTTCGCAATGGAAACTTCTACCCCAATTCGTAAATAACATTAACTTGTATTTCATTGTAATCGCAGTTTAAACGAGAGTCAAATCAATAACCTATCAGACGTAGTACAATTCATCAATCGGAAGAGCCTCACGCACCATTGAAACAACAAAGTTGACTAATTCCCAATCTCAGAACACGGCTATTAGAAGCTTTAAATAATACAATATACCACAGAACACACCTATGAGATAGTGTATGGAGTGCTTGTAGAAAAAAGCCAGGAAGTCAGCTCTCTCCGCCTTGTTGGTGGTAGCGAGCATGTTCTCGGGGTCTATGAGGATCCTGAGAATGCCCATGAGCTGCACAGCCCCACCCATCTCTGGGTCACAATCCACCACCATCTGCTCTATCATGATGTTCAGCAGGAAGTGTTCCTGCAAGGTAAGAGAGAACTTTACAGTGTGGCCAGTATCAACAGGTGGTGCTCTTGAAAAGTACCAATAAAAAGTATTTTAAATCATACTTCATGTGCTATGGGTAAGTGAATAGACAATAATCCTTTAGAAGTCATTAAATAGGCTTCAACCTCTTAGGGGCCACCAATTTACTGCATACAGGAGGATGATATCCGTTAATTAATAGCATTACTCCCTAATCGAAGATATTCATTCACGGTTTGAAGTGTCATTACAATTAGGTAACAATGGCACCATTGATCAGTGACATTATCATATACAGGAGCATAACACAGCCTTAAACATAGACGTTAACCGCTGCATAAAACAGAGCACATAGAACCATATTACTCGGGCATAAACTGTTGTATGAGGCGATGCACAACCATGTTATTTTGGTATAAACTGCCGTATGAGGCAGTGCATAACCATGTATTTCTGGCATAAACTGCCGTATGAGGCAGTGCATAACCATGTATTTCTGGCATAAACCGGTGTATGAGGCAGTGCACACAGGATCATGTTAATTTGACACAAAAATCTTGCAACGTTAAAGTAACCCAAGATGCACCGTGTGTACAACTATAATTATGAATGAGAGAAAACTCATCTTAGCAGGTAGACCGTCTTAGCACCAGAAAAAATTAGGCAAAATTCATTAGCTTTGAAAATCATAACGTATCTTTAGAAGAGAAATGTCTTCCAATCGATAATTTCAGCTCATGAGACCAATTCCTACCCAGGCACATCCAATTTAGGCAATAAATGTACGGGTCCTTGAACGTGGGTCACTACTAACCTGGCCCTGTTTTGTTTCAAATTCTCAGAGATTTACAAGACTTGATATAAAAATACCACAATTAGGACTGGTAAACCAAATACAGTTTCTCAGCGAAACGCTCCATTATTCAATACAAGAACACGATTAAACAAAATGTAACCCACAATTGATGCAGCAGCATAGGTGTCAAACCGTTATTTATGTACAACCAAATATCTACAAATTCCTTACACAAGTTTATCCCCACATGTATTTTCTTCTTAGGGCACAAAATATGGTACTAGTTGGTAGCATACTTTACTTAAAGACACTTTAATATGTAATCCTTTAGAAAATTTGCACCATCCTCGTAATGCGCATGCACCACTCGGTAAGAAAAGATCGCACATCTGAAGTAACCTTAGGGCACGCAGGGCTGCTTACCTCATCAACCTTGTTCTGCTGCTGCAGCATGTAGTCCCGGACCATGGATGGAGAGAACTCCACAAAAAATCCAAGTACGTCAACGCTGGCGGCCTTCACGACGGGATCTCCAATAGCGAGGGTGCACTCAAGGGCCCCAAGCACACCAAATGTGTCGAGAGTCTGCACAACACAACACTGCAGTCAGAGGGCAGCTAGCCGTGGTCACAAGATAGCCCTCCTCATATTCTCCCGATAGTGAAAAATTGAAGAAAACTTTTTAAATGAACGAAACGTAACTAGTTTGAAGTTTTGTTATGTCTAAGCTTTTCTACACAGTGAGCTCACATGTACTGTAAAAAGAATGTTCTTTGATTACGGATAAACATTAATACATACTTCCTTAAAGTCTACACATCTTATTTAGAATCAGGACACTGCAGCTACAGTAGACTATCCTTAAGCTTAGTTGATTTAGTATTCTAAGTACACCAACTCTTCACTCAAGACATACTCAGCTGCATTTAAGATAAATGAAGTGTCTACCGAAAATTGAGTCATGCTCAGTGACACAAATCAATACCTCGTATATTCTGAGAGTTTTAAAAGGAGTATACGCCGAGAAACTGCAAAACTAGAAGTCTTTGTATGAAATGATATATTCTATATTCCATCCGATACAGACAACTAGTTGCTTTCAAAGGCACGCTCGAATGTGACAGCAAAGAATGATTACTCCAAAAGATTTCGTTATGCATCCACTTACGTATAAGACATAACATAATTTCTCCGAGTGATACGAGACGGAACAAACACTGACAAGAAAGTACACACAGAGCCACCGCACTCCAATACATACAATACATCGCTACACTGGAAATACCTTGTAGAATGTGTCTCTACTGGGTGGCTGGAGTGTTTGGGAAAAAGTGCAGAACTCTTTCAGGAAGAGAATGAGGTCTCTTCTTTTCTCAACAGTAACGTCTTCAGAACTCAACTGAAGGAAGAGTTCGCTCAGAAAACGTTCATCATCCTGTATCAAAAGAACAACATCAGTTACTACACGTAAGTCTAGTGAACAAAACAAAGTGCACTTCGAAATTAGGTCCATATTAAGAAAATTTATTTGACCTTACTGTTATCTCATCATAGAGTTTCTTACATGCAAAGGTAAAAATTAATCCTATCGACAGGACACTAAAACCTAACTCAGAGAAAAACAGGTATAGACAAATTATGATTAGAGTAATTGAATAAAAAACTTCAGTAACCCTAAAATAATTATTGATTCTTCAGGGACAGGTAAGTATTTAGTTAATTAGTTAATTGACAGTTAATTTAGACAGCTATATTGTCATCAAATGACAATCCATTTAAAATGAGTTCAGCCATTAGCGACTACAGACATTGGCATTCAACTGTCAAGACAGAAATACCTATTGAATAATAATAACATATACAGCACTTTTCTACATTCCACGTTTCAATTGAATCTCTCTATCTCTCACCACTGCACCGTGGGACCGCAAAGTTTCAATAGATCAGAGAAAAAATATCATACCTGTATCAGTGAGACGATCTCGACTTTGTTGAAGAAAATGAAGGAGGACAGCGTCGACGGCATATTCTCTTCGTAGACGGTTTGGTTGGGCAGTGCGACGTCTTGGATGTACTGAACTCGGAACGTTTGATGGATTTTGTTCAGGAGTTCACTGTTTTCAAAAGGAATTACCTGCGCAATTTCAGAATTAAATAGTAGGAAGGACGGAACGATTACTAATGTGAAATCACAATAACTATACGAACTGAGGGGTGATCTGAGAGGGGGAAGTAAATCTTGCTTCTCCGGGTCTTACTTTTTCGTGGTAGACTAAGCATTCATTTCTTATTTATTAAACGCGTTCTATGGTAGAAGTAGTGTTCTATTATACCTATTGAACCCAGTGCGTGACAAGTAGCAATCATATGTAATTTAAGAAGGGTCATAGTAGGCAATCGGATCATCTCACGTGAGGTCAATGTTGCAATCAGCGACAGATTTAGAGCATTGAAACAACATTCAGCATGCCATTTTTATAACTGAAGTCATGACACGAACAATCGGTAGTGAGAACTAGAACTCCCTAGGCCTTAAATACTTGACTTACTTCTTTGAAGGTCGTCATGGACTTGAGGAAATCTCTGTGTTTCTTGGGCTGCGGACTGGAGGGGTCGTACTCCAGTGCCCCCAGTACGTCAAATATATTCTCATCAGAAAATAGAACTTCTAATAAGGAATTCTTATTGAGCAGGAATATGTTCTTGAATATTTCGTACAAAATATGTAATGAATCAATGTTCTCGAGATCTTCGCACAATCTGAACAGTTCAATGAGTTTTTTGATGTAGCACTCGTTCTCGATGGTGTTGGCCACTTTCTCCTGTCTGTTCACATTCTGAAGGGAGGCCGACAGTAGCTGGAAAAAGAATAAAAATCAGTCATAAATACAAACACAATGTTTAATGTTTGACACGGTAAAATACATCAATTAGCACTACTATGCAGTGCTTCAGAAAGGTCACACTTTTCTTATTAGCCTCCTCTAGTCTATAAGCGCAGTTCACAGATATAAAACATATGAGGAGCAAGCAATAAAAACTTTTAAATGAGCATCACTCATCACTGATTGTATAACTCGCTTCTTACGCTGCTGGAGTGCAAACTTATAAGACATGTGCGAAAGTAAAACTATAAACAGAAGAGCAGCTAACAACAGAACGAAAAACTCCCAATACCAAACTATTGTAACTATCAGCAACAAAGAGACAAACGACAGTGCTAATTTTATTCCTGGATAAGCCAAGTTTTCATCCAAAGACCCACTTTGCTTCACTGACTAGTGATGCTTAAACCACTTTGGATAATATACATTTCTGACTTAAAATAAAATAAAAATATGACAATGAGCTCTAATTTACCTCGCTGATTTGTTCAAGCTTGCCAATTTCACAAGGAGGAAGCTCTACATAAACACTGGCGTCATTGGCTTCTTCAAATCGCTCTTCCTCGCTCTCCTCATGCACTTCCTGCGTGATCTCTACGCTTGGGTCCTTCCCTTGAACCTGGAAAAAGCCAACACAAAATTAAATCAATTTCTATGCTATATTCTGAAACGGCAGTTAATAAAAGCTATAAAATAAAATACCTGATAATTTGCGAAAACAATATTGAAAACACTGAACGCTGTTCATATTCAATATGCTTCAGTGCCCATTCGTGATCGATTTTGATTCATACAGATCTCAATGTCAAAATTTTTTGAAGTTTTGATTTTTTATTAAACATCTGCCTAATATTGAGGCTTTCACTCCTGTAACTTCTTTAAGATGAATATAGAATAGAATAAGGCAATGGGAACGAGCCGTTTGGCCCATTCTTGGTTCAATACCGAAGTCCCATGCCGTTTCAATACCGAAGTCCCATGCCGTTCAATACCGAAGTCCCATGCCGTTCAATACCGAAGTCCCATGATGAATATAAAGTACATCCAAGTTTCAAAAACTCAAAACTTCAAGTTTCAATCTTATATCTTAAGTTTTTATGTTGGTTATCGACAGTTCAGAGTTAGTGTTTTCTTTCAACTCGGAGGAAAATCAAAGGAGTAATTTGAAGAACACTTTTTAGGTTCAAAACAATTAAAAATACTACTCGGACTCCTTTACCCTTTTATTTCAATTTTAATGAAGACCGATCACCTATTTTACTGAACTCATTACGGAACTAAACTTCAGAACACTCTAAAAAAATACCCACCTGTCTTAATAATTTGAAGCATCAATATTGTTGGTTTACTCTTGATTAACGTGAACTCATAATTTATTTTAGGAAAATATTACAAGTATGAGAACAGTGGCGATCTGCTTGCATGGGCACATCCCTTAACACTGTTCATTGTGCAACCGTTACAACACCATACCCAGAGTACATTTAATGCGTTTAAGGTACCTGCCAAGACTATCAGTAGGATATGGTGCTGAAGTCAACTTTTTACACAAACCGTGTCTACTAAGTTTTCAGAACTTGGCTTTTGGGATTAATTAGTTAGCCTATTATAATGCCTTACTCAAAAAATCAAAAACCATATCTAACGAAGACTATATTATACTTGCTTCTTCGTTCAAATGTTATCCACAATCGAATACCGCTTAAAATGTTTGAAAAATCTCAATACCAGAGCACTAAGATTTAGTAACAGCTATGTGAAATAAAGCTATAAACTTTTTCCTCTCTGACAGCACTGAACGAATACTTATTGCTTTTAGCATTGACAAATTAACTCAGGAAAGCCAATTCCTCGGTGATTTCCATTAAATAATTCATCTTGGTAATTTTCTCCTACAAATCATGACATTCAATTAAATCCTCTCAGAAAGACCAAATCAAATTGTAAACCAGCTAAAAAATACCTGGCAAATTTTCTCCCAGATTTCATCACAGCCAGCCTTTTCTTGGAAACTCAAAGCCAAGTCAAAGTTGTCGCCCTCAGACCATACGATGAGCGTGCCTTGCTGCTTCTGGTAAGCTGTGTCAGTCTGGATCTTGGACTCCAGAAGAGGTGTGCCGTCTGCCTCCGCTCGCACGAGCAGAGAGATGCCCTTCAGACGATCCACAAAGCTGCAATACAGCATGAAAATAATTAATGTTTTTGTTCCCTTAACCCTTTCACCCTGGAGAACATGCATGTCTGCCTTCCGAGGTGGTACATATGTGTGCCATCCAGGGTGAAAGGGTTAAAACAGTGTGGAGACTTTGACAACCTAATAGTACAGAAGAATGAACATACTAAATTAAATATTTGTAAACAACTAGAATTGGAAAAATATGATTTGACGTAGATTAAATTATAAGGTGCAAAAGACTGGTGATGTGAGAAAGCAACAAAATAGAGCGAGTGTAAAAATGTTGAGGTTGTTTCGAGATTTTTAAGAGGATGCTAGAGGCTAGTTGAGAAATGATGAAATCAGCAGCACAAGAAAAACGTGTGAGAGGCAAATTAAGGTTGGGATGAATCAAATTAGAGAGGTGAGAAATGTGTGCCTATGGAAATAGGAGTGTTTGCCAGAAACCAGTACGATCTCAATGCAAAGACTGTGAATCTCTGCTAAACCCCTGACCACATTAGGAAAGTATTTTTGAGTTTGCACATTGAGGACCTTTCCCTCCATATAACTTGAACTATTATTCAAGAGCCACTGGGCCTTTTATGGGTCAGTTTACAGTCAGGGTCCTCCACAAGAAAAGCAAGACAGTATGCAAGGTTACAGAGAAAGGTCTGACGTGCATTAAACTCACTCCAATATTTTTTATTACAAACCCAGGAGGGCCATAAAAGATATCTCCCAACCAACTTTTACACACAACCAACTAGAGACAACATTACAACAGTCAAACTATCAAAATGGTAAGGACTGCAACCACCTCTATTGACTAGGTGTCAGGAAACTCACGTAGCCGTGACATGGCCGGTGCCTCGGTCATCCCACTGCCGCTCTGAGTTGAGGGCGTAGAGCTTCACCCGACGACGAGACATCTTCTCCGCCATCGTGAATCAAAAAACAGTACAGGAAGAACGAGACCAGAGAACAGGCAACGGTATTCCCATGCTCTGTAAAATGTAAAAAGTGTTAGTCATGCAGCATTTCAATATATGGTAATACACCAAATGAGCAACATTTTCTTTGGAAGATATAATACATCCATACATGAAAAAGTAATGACAAAGAAGATATGTAAGTTCCATGTTGAATATGAGCCGTATAGTAACAGTGACGTAAGAGATACTCTGGGCAAAATCGGGATTGTTTTACCACTATCTGCGTGTTGACGTAAGCTATCCAGGGAAGTCGTGGGAGAATAAAATTGAGGCGCGCAGTAAGATCGAAAGTCCGTGGAAACAACATTACAATACGTCGCAGACCCCAACAAGATCGCCGTTGTACAACCACTCGACACCACACCCTTTCCTACCAAGATACTGTTCATAACGTCTGCCAGAAAGGATTTTTGTATGTCTTGGGAATATCGGCAAGGAAAATGCAAACAACTTCACAGTCCATGTCTGCAACAGGTAGCCCCTGTGGAGACATATGTGGCCATCACGAACAGACCAGGATCTTGTCTGACTTACCTTTCAAAGATACCTTGGTGTATGAAGTAACAAACAATACCTTTGGGGGTTCTCTTTATGGGTTTTCAAGGTGTTATTGCTATTTTTAGCAATGGGTTTTTGTGTTATTGCCCAATTTCACATAGGTAGCATGATTGCAGACGTGCTCACATTCATTTTAAGACCAATCCTAGCTTTCTAACAATTTATTGCAGACATATTGCATTCTGAAAGTCACAAAACTTTGACCGTGTTTTTCTCACGTTTCCGTTTGTAGCGCTTACATCACCATGTTACTATATGCGTCATATACATGTAGGTGTTAGTACATACACTGTAGAGTACAGTTAATGAAACTCAAGATTGATCAGTAGTATTTTAGTCCTAACAATGTTGATGAAATGCACAAATGACAACTATAGGTATAATAGCACATAAAAACAAAACTAATTAATGGATATTAATTAAACACGGCATGGGACTTCGAAACACGGCATGGGACTTCGGTTTTGAACCAAGAATGGGCCAAACGGCTCGTTCCTATTGCCTTATTCTATTCTATTCTATTCTATATACAAGTTCAATGCAAATACCCATCTTTTACCTTGAATGCAATTGAGCCACATGGATTTTTGAAGTGGGGATAAAACCCTCAAAATTACTCACTCTCACTCACTCAGGCCCTTATGTGTGTGAAAGTCAATCAAATTTACACTCGACTGTTAACCTTTACAGGCAAAATAATTCTTCCTAGCCAACGTTTTGGTAGAGGTAGTGCATAGGTTTCACACTATACAGAACTCGATATTTAGACAACTACTGAACAAAACTCAAGGTTTAGACAAGGACTATATGAAGCTCCATGTTTACGCAAGTACTGAAGAGAACTCCATGTTTAGACTAGGACTGTATAGGAATTCAAGTTTAGACAAGTCCAGTACAGAACTCCATGTTCAATCAAGTTAGACCTCCATTTGCTAAGTAAAGAGCTCCATCTCTGAGACACAAAGCACTTGGACCAGTCACTAATACTTGCAGTGTATGAAATGCCAGGGGTTAAGAATATAAACATGATTGTGTAGCTACACTAGCAGCCCATTCGACCTCCACAAATTCATCTAAATCAACAAGTGTTTGTGTCTAAATGAGGAATTTCTCACTAGTTTCATTTCAATTAGCACTAAAAAAAGATCTTATTGACATCTTGTCCCTCATTTTAGAGACTACATGCATAAAATAGACTACATAAATATATTCCAATTTCAGATGCTGAAAATAAGGCAAAAAAATCACTTACAAATCTTAGAGTATTATTTTTTCCTTAATATCCAAAGGAGAAATATATGCACTTCAGAATTTTCAGATGCTTTGCCATACCAAATTAGAAGAAAGAAATCAAGCCTATTTTGCGAGAGGGGATCTATGGAAAAAAATGTACAAGCACATTTTACATTTTTCTACAGTTACAGCAACATGAATTGCAAATTTTTTTCAATTTCTTTGGGTAGAAAAGATTGCTTTAGTTGTTTTTTAACAAGATTTAATAAAGACAGTGAATGCTTTAGCATTAGCCCACTAAAGCTAAATTTGCATCACACAGATAAAAAATTTTCTCAGGAACACTAAAAGCCAGAATATTTTCCTCAACTGTGTACAAACTGTGAGGTGCATCAATCAGTAGAAGTAAAATTAATTGAGCAAATTGGCTCATGGTAAGATCATAGATTTATATTTCTTGGTTGACCGTATATATAAAATTTTATGAAATAGAAACAATGGTACATGATTTTTCATTAGCAGCAGGATTTTTATATGATCAGTTGATAAATTCAGAAAAACACAACAGCACAGAAAGCAATAAGAAATTTCAAACTCACATATAACCATTTTGAGCTTTAAAACAAGCAAAAATTTAAAAATTGATCTTCATTCATTTCAGCTTTTTTCAATTTAAATCAGCAATATTTAATAGACTTGCTTAAAAATTTCAAGACAATTGAAAATTAACTTCAGCAGTTGAATAACAAAGTACTTTCCTAATGCCCCTGCCATGCACTGCAAGCTGGGCACAAGGGATATGAAAAATCTTCAGATAAACAAAACATTTCAGATCCAAATGTGCATAATAGTAATACCACACATTCTAAGTTGAGTAATTTTAACATTAGCATCAATGTTTGCTGATAAGAAATTATCCTATAAAAACAGGAACACTAAAGTATACTCATATGTACCCATTACCTGAATTGTACTAATTAGTACTCAGAGATCTATGAACACCAAATAGTGTAAAAATAAGTAGGGCCGATTTTTACTAAATGCAACCTATTCTTTCATAACATTACACTACATAATAAGGTCTACCTCTACCTAAGGCATCATATTCCTCAGAAATAATATGCAGTTACACAAGGCCAAATCTCCAGTACTACATACCCCTTGAAAAGTGAGTAAAGTTTGTAGGTCAAATAATTTCTTTCAAAGAGAAATATATATCTAAAAGCTACAAAAAATGAACAAACTGTTACCTTAAAACAAACTGTTACAGTATTTGTGACAATGAACTTGATTCACGCGTTTTTTCTGTATTCAAAGCAGTTTGTTTCACTTTTGTCCATGGCAACTTGACTTGAACGCGATCTATCAACCGAGAACAAACATGCACGTAGTTACATCAGAACTAAAAATTTCATGAAAACTCTATAACATCAATGCATTAAACAAGAGGTAAACTCACCATCTGTGAATTTAATTGATTTCAACTCCTGCGTTATAATAAATCAACACTTCACCGGCGCCAAAAAATTTCCTCAAGACGTTCCGAGCGCCAGAGTGAGGATGATACGATATCAATTTAATTTCACAGTTACATGAGAGATCTGAAAATAAAACGAAATACTATATTTGTCATAGACATATACTAGAATTCATTCCAAATGCATGCACACATGTAACTCCAGGACAACATCAACAATGCCACTGTATTGGAGTCCCTCCGCGGCCATATTGGACCGACAATAACAACGCACGGGGGTCACATGCAGGGAATTTCAGGTAAAACTTAATTAGGAACCTTATTTTTAAAGTATATCAAGCAGGAACTTCTACGTTACAAAACAGCAGAAAATAAATCATATTAAAGTCATTATAAATGGTAAATGATATTTAGGACTAAATAAATTTTAGAATTCACGTTTTCTTTGAAACCTTGTTTAAAGAAAAGTGAAATACTGTGTTGATGCTGCACATGAATGACATTTTACTACTGATGACAGTGCGACTTCGTGGTGTGTATCGTACAAAATGTAAACAAATCGAACAATTTATGGTAAAGATTGCTCTCAGATGAGATATAATGACCTATAAAACTTTGTTTTAAGTTCATCTTCAATTTATCTTACATTTTGATAACGGAAGCGCTGAAATAAGTTTAAATATGAGCTTTTCGGGACATTCAGATTGAGTACTTTGCATATCACTATAAATTTAATAGGAATTTATGCATCGTGAAAAATAATGGTTTTATCAATGTAAGAATTGAGAGAACCTGTGCAGTATTAGGCTAATGAACATTTAGTGGACCGCTTTCTACTTCTTGGCACAGAGTACCCCATCACCTGCCTTCCGCATCACTCATGAGTCACCAGTGTTCGAATGACAATAGAAGTAAACAGTTCGTCAGTGTTTCATATGTTCAACGGTGAAATCATAAAATAGGAATGAGAAATTTTGTGCATGTTTGCGAAAATTCAAACTATTTAATCTTAAGACATTAATTGATTTCATTCTATCAGTGAAACTCAAGGAAACGCTGCATTTGTCCACATTCTATAGCAACTAGGTATATGCACAAACCTGTGTCTGCCCCCTTGAATATTTCCTTCTCACGAAGAAATGAGTATATCTGAAAGCCTAAGAACAAGTTTGGACTACCACTCTTTGAAACATGTAACTTCTACTCGTTCTGCTCTCCTCGACTCGTATGAGTTACACCTCGATCACACCCCTCACTACACGCTTGACAACCTGGAAGTTCCTGCTGTTGGGTGGTGAGTCTTAAGTGTGGAAACTAGAAAAGTATACGTTTCTATTTTACCTATAACTTGTTCATAGACAAAACTTTCTGGCAAGAATAGGTCTCGGTAAAAATATTCACGAATCAGAGCTGCTAGAATTTGTAACAGAGTTCAGATTTTTTCGATAATTTGGAAGAATATCACAGAAATTTTTGAACGTACTATATCCACTGTTCAGACTTAGACTAAGATTTGAGGGTCAGCGTTTGGCTGGGGCGTTTGTAACAGCCTTTAATTCCCTTTAATTCGCACACATACAACAGGGTGGCATCTCAGAGTTTTTTTCCTGTGAGCCAGGGTTGTCTATGCTAATTCCTCAAGGGCCACCCTGAATCATTCCGTACAAAAGAACCAGCCAAGTGAGGGCACCACTGGAAGATCCAGCTAGTCATAACCAGCCTTCATGCTTAGCAGGTAGTCACATTCTAGTCCAAAAAATTGACTATTCAACATCAATGTCTCTTACTCCATGCATGCACCAAGAAATTTTTCACTACATCTACAACAGTCATGTTACATTTCCTATTCAACCCTATGAGATATCTCATACCCGATTCCTCTTCCACACACGTGGCATTCCACTGGTTCTCTCCATACTGCTCACGAACCACATCCATGAAACTCTCTCGCTCATGCTCATATTTACTACATTCTAGGATTAAATGTTCAATTGTTTCCTCTACTCCTTTGTTACACTGCACACATAACCTTGTATTCACCTCATTTCACATCCATGTACGCCATTCACACTCAATCCCTTACATTTCCCAGCAAACAAGTGTTAGCTGTCAAAACTTCCATCATAAAATATTTCAATGCTACTTCGTACTACAGCTGATGTCAACGCAATGAGAATTTCTGTACAATGTTTGAGTGATCTTTGACGAGAAAGTTTATCTCTCATTTACTTTTCGAGCGATGGGTACGCCAAGTTTATAGTTTTTCGCTTTCAATTCAAATAATTTTCACTATGTCTTCTAATAAATAAACGACGGTCTATTGTCAAGATGCGAGTTATAATAGCCTTAAAATAATTCAGTTTTGATTTGAATAAAATGCAGATATGAAGCTAAAATGTCGCTGTTCTTAGGCGTTTACATCTTACTTGAAAATTCAATTCTAGAATAACATTATTGGTATTTTTCTCCTTTTCCATAAATCTTCGGCTTTGCTTCAACCAGCAAAAACAATTACGTAGACTGTGTACTCACAGCAAATGTACCGTCAATCGTAAAGGAATTCACTTTGACATCTTTCGTATCGAAACTTTTTCACGAAACGTGCCATTGTAGTAGATGCTTATACTAATTGTTAACAAAGTTTTTATTCGTTCTCAAAAGTAGCTTATTACTTCTTTATGCATATACATACAATTTGTGCAATTTTTATTATGATGAAACTTCATGGCAAGCTATTAGAAACTCATTTTTTTATGGAAGTAATTTTTCAGTTGGCACTGTTGCGTTTTTTGTCTCTAGCAATCGAAATTTTAATAACCAGTGAAGAAATTGAAGTAATTTTGCATATTGCTGTAAATTGTAAACCAAACCATTATCTGTAGTTAATGCTTTCCATTAGGATTGCCATTCTTTGAGTTCCTTTATATTTTAGGGAGTCTGATCGGTTGGTCACGATCTGTTCATCACAAGTCTTGCTGCCGTTGCTGTGCAATAGTGGCACCCAACAAGTTTTTCGTGTTGGAGCGAAAGTTCTGCTGGTTGAGGACGATTATAAAGTTGGAGCATCAGCAGAAACGCTCCTGTGCGACATCCTCGACGATTGGTGCCACAGAAGGAGCAAATATGAAGGACTTTGCTCTTTTGAGGTTTGTCATATATAACGTGTTTGTATTATTATTGCATTCATTCCGGTTTACAGGTAATTTCCCTTTGACAAGAAGTCGATAATGATTATTATTTCAGTTGTAAGAAGCGCTCCATTTGAAAATCTTTGGCATATTTTATTGTACTCGTTCCATTGTTTAACAACTGCAATATTTTTCTATAGTATGTTAAATTTTAATCGCTTGCATTATTCCTACTTTATTTTAACAGGGATTTAATTCTTCAAGCCTACATATTACTTCGTTAATTGAACTCCATGCTGGTAATTTTGAAGGGTCAATTTTCGATAGTGAATCGTGAAATAATAAATAGAATAAAATCTGATTCCCGGAACGAGCTGAGTAGTCCTTATTCTGTTTTGTACTTATGTCTCATCCCGTCAGACACTAATCACGCACAGGCACCTGATTAGAAGTAAAGTAGACAGGGTCACGCCGGTCAAGAAACTACTGATTTTATAACCACTAGTGTCCGCTGACTACATACTAGCAATACTATTACTACACCCTACACATCTGTAGGAGAGAAAAAAATGCAGTCTTGTTCCCAGGCATACCAGTTTACGGTCAGGAAAGACCACAGCAGTCAGGTAGTCGGAACTTTCCCTTTCACAAGAGGCTGTGAGGCGTGCCGCTCGGGCAGAGACGTACCTCAAAAGAATCATGCAGGCAGAAGTACTTGACAATAATGACATGTGATCAGGGTCTTTGATAGATATTGATACAACCATAGTTAGTTCACCCGCATCGGGCTTGCACTTCTAAAATTAGAAAAATGCGAAATGGAAAGACATTCTCATCAGGAAACCAAACAAAATGCGCTAAAAGGACGATGGACTACCACTAAAGAAAAATAGACGTTTTTATAATTAGAAATGGAAATAATAAAATGCATAAATAATATCGAAAGGATAATTGAAGTTGTTAGAAAATGTAAATCTTGACAAGAAGAGAATTTTTCAGAATTACTTGAAGAAAAGAACATTGTAACAGAAAACCAAAACTGAATCAGAGAGCGTACTGGAATTATGAAAATTAACGAAAATAAGTTGTAACAGAGTAATGAGCAATAACGTTTTTTATGATATTATTATGCTAAAGGTAAGCGCAACGACCACCAACCTTGTACAGTAAGACTTTTGATCTGCTTCCTGATGTTAGGTGATAGAAATTTGGCAGTTAACCGTTCATAATAATTTTCCATTAGAGTTACAATTATTTCCTCTTTCTACTCCAGATTGTGGTGGCTATAGAGGCTGAGACTCTTGTACGTGAAGGCCTCTGGTCAACTCTTCAGGAATTGGCTCCTGGAATCTTCCAGAAATATGGAGATGACCTGGTGGAAGAGTGGGTGTCCAGCGCAAAGTTGCTGCTCTTAGTCAACAACTGGCCTACCTCAACATCGAATGTTAACTCTCGACCCTCAGACGACCAAGAGGGAAATAAAATAAACTTGCAAGAGGAGAGTGCATTGCTAGAAGAGACCATCAAATATTATGCAGATGAATTGAGCAATACGAAATTTATCATTTTTGTGTCTGATCAGAGCGTAGAAAAATGGTTAGCTACGTTTAATGATGGACTGGGAATCCCTACGCAAATAGTTAAAATAACGAAAAAAATCAATGTTTCGCCTGTTTTAACGAAGAAAAATCAATTAAATTTAGTAAACTGGGCAGCAAATTCATTGTGGAAGACAAATTTCATTCTACACTGGCCAAGATGCAGACAAGGCTTGATTTTACACATGTTAAACAACGATGCATCACTCTGCTCAGCCAAAACTTCCTGTGACCTTCTGTGGTCCGTTTTGCAATTTCTTCTCAGCCTTTTCAAGAAACACACGAACTGCTCCACCCAGTCTTGTTCTAATTTATTCGACAGTCTTTGTCATATGGCGTATGATACTGAATACAAAGCTGTGGAGACCGACCATTATTATGAAAACGTGCAAGTCACCGCCGAACTCAAGCAAAAATTCCTACATTACTTTTTACTAATTCTGCCAAAACTTCCTCCTATAGAGAATGATCAGTATTGCTTATTTATAAATGCTCAATTACAACACGTGCTTGCTTCCAGATATATATACGCAAGTAAGTTGTCAATAGGCATTTCTCTAAACCCGCTAAAAGATCGTGATGAAGTTGCTGTTATGCTACTTGGTCACTTGCGAAGGGACGTTTTAAACGAACATAGCCTGTTTGATAATAAAGTAGTTCATCGCGAGCTCAAGAGTCTGTATCTCATGAACGAGAATTCAAAAGACCCTCAAGCATACTTACTACATATGCTCGGTGAACTACACGGAGAAAATCGTCTAATTGACTTGCTGTTCAAAGATGCCGTGTTCCCTCGCCAGTTGGAGCTTTTCGACAACTGCCTTATGAAAGAGTTCCTTCTTCAGTATGTCACCTACGTCCAACCACGAAGATTGTTACTGCTGGTGCGACGCGGGTATGTCCCGGTAGAACTAATTTCAATCGTTAGTGTTCTCGGAGACCTAGACTTAAGCTTTGGATTAGGTCTCATGCACCATTTAGAGAGAGGTAGCTCGGCAACGAGTGACGAAGTCCTTTTGTCAGCGTTATCAGCTTCTAGGGCTCGATTACAAGACTTTTTAGGCTGTTTGACTTTCTCTGCAATCGATAAGCTCACTCCCTCTACAGCGGCTCGTTTGACCTGCATAAGAGTAAGAGTTACGTCTGAGATGGCGCTCAGAAAGCTTTTCAGTGTTCAATCAACGCTTCCTAACCTAATGTGGTTTGAAACTGACTTTGATCTCCCTCTTGAGCTCGTATTCAACGCAGAACTTCCTTGCGTTAAAACCCCACTTTGTGACTTTACATTCTTTGGGGTTCGTGAAACTCAACTCTCCTCCGTAATCACATTTATCACCAAAGTGAGGAAGAATTATTTATCAGGCTTGCACATTCATCATTCAAGCTTGAATACTAATTCTGCCATCACCTTAGTTGAGAAACTGAGAGATAAGGACGTGCTCCTATCAACTCCTTGTGAAGTTGTTGCGTTGTACAGACGGTGGAGGTATGCTGAAGTGGCTGTCCTCGACGCCCAGCAATTGATGGACGAAGACAAAGTTCGTCCGCTACTAGGTTATGACGATCGTCATCAGTACAGTGACAACGAAATTCGCTCATCTGTAACAACTACTGACGCTGACATTGTGAAGCTAACGAATTTTCTCGAACTTGAAAATAGTATAATCTACTTTCAGTTTGGTTCTTCAAATATTGTTCTCACTAAAAATTCTGATGGACGAATAGAAGTGAAAAAATATAAGTTTGATAAAGGTTTCAATGTATGATATACGTAACTTCTTTTACGATAAGGTCATATCTGAACGCTGAAGCTAGGTATGAAAACAAATTGAAAGTATCATTAAAAACTCATTATCAGTTCATGTGCTGATACATGCAACTTAAAATTGAGCAGAAAAGTGACTATTCATAGTCTGTTTCTAAAGTAGAATAACTGTACGTATAAATTTCTGTTGGATTCATCGATAAATCTTACTGAGTTTCACATAAAAGTATTTATATCTTTGTTATGTCGGTATCTACCTTATTTACCTTGGTTTTACCGCTAGATTGAGAAATAGTCTTCTATGGATGTGTTGATTCACATGTAGGAAATGGGTTGACAATTATTTCGCCTTCTGTTTCTCAGGTTTATGATGCCAGCGCTAGCGCCCTATAGAGTGAGGACGCAGTCTCACATCTAGACGTGAACCCTGAACTTTGACATTCTGTTCGTCTTCTGTTCTCATGATGGTAATGTAATCATGTGCTAAAGTATTTTAATGAATTAATAATCTAAAATAAATAAATATTTTCAATAAATATCAATAAATATATCGTAATTGCGACGCCGTCAAGACATTAGAGAACCAGCATAATATGCCGGCGACTCAGACTCGTAAAACATTAATTTGTCCAACATATTATACAATAATTCGAGGAAATAGAATACAATGCACAAGTGCGTATGCGTATATTTTTGATACACAAAAGCATATAGCATTACAAAGCATTGTCAGCTACATTATAAAATAAATTGAGTATTCTATTTCCTTCATGGATTTTATATTATTCTAACTGTTTTTCTCCTCATAAATAATTTTGTTACGCATTTATGAATAGCAGTCATAATTATGTTTGAGTTGAGACAGGGTAACGAGTACTGCATACGAATTGCTTGGTCGACTGGTGAGCGAATCTGCTTGCGAGCGGGAAGACCCGGGTTCGAATCCCGCTGCCGACATGGTTGACGCGGCTAGAAATACGGCATGGGACTTGGGTAAACAACCGAATAATTATCGAAGTAATTATCCGACCCAAGAATGGGCCACAAGGTTCGTTCCTATAGCCTCATTCTATTCTATTCTATTCTAATTGAGAACAGGACAATAAAACCCTGACGCGGGAGTAGTCCAACATGGTTTGTTTATTTCCAGAAAGTATGGCCCACTTTTCGAGCGTGCATTCCACACAGTGCTCAGTTCAAACATTGTGTTACCGTTGGAAAAAAGTTTTACATCCTGAGGAGTGAAAGAAAAAAGTGCCTCAAAACTAACAAAAGTACAACAAAGTTGTCAACAAATTTCAAATAACGAATAAGCAGATGCGTTACTCATGAGTAAGGAACACATTGGTACAACGGCTTTATTGACTTTTAGAGGGCATGAAACATATTTCTTAGTCAACATGTCATTTTTATAAAGAATTGCTAAATTATAGTCCATATTTATGACGAAATCATCCCGAGCAGAACATTTGCCTGCTATTATTTTCCTATTAATGGCTGTTTTTCAATTGCTTCTCTTTTCAAACAGCGAATGCGTGCGACGGAAGATTACGAAGATGACAAAGAGGACGTGAATACGACGAGTTTAATATCATAAATGGGCTATAGTAGTTAAAATAAAAATGTGTGATAACAATAATAAAATGTTTCTAGTACAGTGTAACACGCTTATCAAAATGTGAGTATGGATACCAGTTTTATATATAACTCTAAAGGAAGCAACATTAAGGAAACTAACCTCTCTACCCTGGGTTCGGCACTCACGACCTATACGTAGCGGGACGTTGCCAAATTCATCAGGTTGCTTTTTCCGAATTGTGTAGCAAGCCCTGAAATGCTCAGGCAGATCTTCGACACATTTTACTACGAATTAAATTTATTTACATTGGGTAGCACGATCTGCGGGCAAGTTAGCTCTCGCGCAGTACAGATGAAAAAAGAAAGCAAAACGGAAAGGCAGGAGTTGGATATCCTCAAGCAGAACTTGGAGCAACTAACGACCAAACACTCTTGAAAATTGCAACCGACTGTCGTTCATATCATTTTAAAATATTTTAAAGGTCCTATATATTTTGCTGTAGTCATCATAATACCAGTACAAAAAAGAAAATCTAATGACACAGAATTCACAAGTTTTGCGACTGCCGTATGAACATAATTTAAAATGAAAACCTAAATGAAAGAAGGAGAAAACGGGCATCGGTCAAAACATTCAAAATTTACCTATTAGAACACACTCATGTCAATCATAGTTCATATCGAATAATTTTTTACCATACATACCAATAAATTAGTATATTAGCACTTAGTACCCATTACTTCAATTAATATTTCATAACCTCTTCTCCTTGAAATTGCTTTGAAGGTCATTACCGAAATTCATCGTTACGTTATTCGAGAGCGAAAGAACGTTACGGCTTTGCTAATATATCACGATGAATCGTGACTCTCTGGTCCCTATGAAACTTAGACTTGAAAAAACCGAAATTTGCTCTGTTTTTGTGTTCAGACGGATTAACAATTCACCAGGTTAACAACTCGACAGTAAAATGAACAATAACAAATTAATATTAAGGGGATGAGTTAACGTTAGACTAAAATATAAGTTAAAATGCGTCTTACTCCATGCCATGCTCTACGTTTGAAAATTTTTATCCATACAATATGTTTAGAAGAAGCTATGGCGAGAATTAAATGGATGACGACACCTCATGCTAGCAAGGACAACAAAGCTGCAGAAAAGTCTAATGCGACCCTAATTTTCTACGGAACATCAAAGGTTACACAGTAATTGGTCCACACAGTGCAGGTGCTTGTGAGTTATACTCATATCCAAGAATGTGAATGATAAAGGATGTTTTATAGATCATAACATAAGAATAGCGTAGGCAAAACACATTATTCAACGCTAGGAAACCGATCGAGGTAAGGTATTTTCTGACACTGGAAGTTTCTGTTTTAGGGAGTAATTACTTGCACCCAATATTTTTGAAGCAAAAGAAAATTAGCATGAATAAGAACAGCGCCACGTAAAACTAAGAGGGTCGCAGAAATCAGCTCACGTTAGAAATCAATTCACTCAAATAACGTCCATATATTTGTCGGTAATCATGAAAACGGCAACATTTAATTCACATCGAGGTGTTCCCGTTTAAGAAAATCTATATCCCCACGCAATCCTACATCAGTGTCTTCATCAGCACATGATCCAGGCAGACACGACGAGTTGATCACATGCATTTAATCACCAATCACTTCCTCCTTGAGACGAGCAGCGAGAGCTTTGCGCACTTGAAGAGTCTGAGGGTCAATCTTGGAGCCCGCCATTGCCTGTAAAGAGAAACTAACTCATTTCTCACAGTAGAGTTCTGGCAACATCTATACGTCTTTTTCAAATTAGACCTACAAATAAGAGCATTTTTCCGCAAGGAAACCGTTGTAAGAAGAAACAATATTATTTAAAGCAGTAGAGACTCTTTTAGTTGCCTGGCTTGAGGTCTTCTTTTTGACGATATTCAAGCGGAAAGCCTAAACGCATCGCACAACTTTGTATGGCTGCAAAAGCGTTAATTTTTTAATCGAAGCCAAATCCACGCAATTTTTACTTTGTCAGCCATACGTTTTCATCTACTGCTTGGATCAAGATTTCTCATTTATTACAGAATAAATATTCGTAGAATATTCCACCCATGTTTACTCTTTGTATGAAGAATGCATCATAGGCTAACCATTGTGGCATCCTAAGCTGCATTCGAATGCATCAATTGGTAGCCATAGAGATTTTACAACATATCTTGGTGAATATTTTTTTGGAAAATAAGGCAAACATACCTTTTTAGCAGCGAACGATGACTTGGGTCGACTGCTGGATGAACCAGCTTCAAAATCCTTGAGTTGTTTCATGCGCTGCTCCTGCTTGAGTGCCAAGAGTTTGTCTCTCTGCTGCTTCAGGTATTCTTTACGACGCGCCAAATCTTCTTCTCCAACCTGTATAAGCACAGTACAACATAAACAAGAAATAGCTGCGAAAACATAGGCTTCAACTTATATTACATCTCCGATTTACGTAGTTTGGGTCATCCCCAAAACATAAAAAAAGAGGAACTCCTGCAATGGAGTACAGAATGAACACGTTCAACAGTTAGAACAACTGGTTGGGAAGCTCTGCTCATATTCTTAGTTTCCCGACTTTCCTTTAGACGAGCGCAGATCCTTTAGTTTGGAATGTTGACCACGAAAGCTAATAAAATTTGATATGTGTTTCTCTGGACACTTCTAAAACTTGACACTAATGTTCGTCTCACTGAATAGTGTTTCGCATTGAGTAGAGAGGTAATACAGCAAAATTATTCGCATTCCACAGTAAGTAGTCTATACTGTAGTGAACAGTCAATTGAAAAAAGGAAGAAACTTTATTCCATTCACTTATGAATAGAACATCTTAATTAAGACTAGTGATCATGCTTCCAGCGATTGTTCACATTCTTTTTGGGACGTGAGGCAGAGGTTCGTAGTTATCTACGGCAAAAATCCTAGTTGTCCTTTAGTGTGAGAAATGCTTGAATGCTTAACATTCATTTTTCGCTCTTAACCCTAAAATAGTAACTCTATTTCAAAAGCGTAGAAAGCGTGGAACCTAGGGAGAAAAACCAACGCAGTTTACTGTTTTAAGGTTAATAATACGAGTATATTGTCCCTCACAGTTGTTCGCAGCCAATTTTCAATCATATAATTCCCTTCCACTTGCATATTTTAAGCAACTAGAATGCTGACACTCTATTTTTTAGAACTATCAATGAGCTTACGATGTCCATCTGGATTTCTCTTTTTTTTGGAAACTATTTTCTTATTTCAATTTTTTTAGATACATATTACTGTGCAGCACCCAGCTTTTTAAAATATGTACATGCGTATGTAACTAAACCTATATTATATACGAGATTTTTCTGTTTGTAAAAACCCTATAAAATTTCTCGTATCAAAGAGCGTTCGTCCCCTGAAAAACGCATGAAAATATATTAGTTATTGTGGGAGAAAAGAAGTCGAGCAAAAGTTATTTTGTTGTGGTCTGAGTGGGATTGTGCTAGGTATAAGTTAGGGGAAACTTAAAGAGCATCTCACCTCCTCAGTTTTGGGTTCGGACTCCGGTGGGGTCTCAGACTCAGGCAGGTTGAGGGCTCGTTGGAGCTTAATTTGCTCCTGCCACTTCTCCATCTCGAGTCGCTCTTTCTCACCAGAGCTCACAGCAATGGTTTTCTCGAGCGCCCGTGTCTCTTCATCCAGCAGCGCTTGAAGAGCTTCGTGCTCCTCCAGCGACTTTCTGAGAACAAGAAGCGACAGCAATGTAGTCAAGTAATCGTTCTGGCTCATGTATGGAGGCACAAAAGAAATGAACATTCACAGAAGACAATTATAAAAATGTAAAGAACTATGATCACACTACGTATTTTTCATGTACCCATGTAAGGAACGGTATTTTGTGGGTAACATTAACTCTGAAAAAAGTAATTTCTTACAAGGAAATTAAAAATATTCATACAATTCAGGATGTACTATTAGATAAAAAGGAATTACAACGAACAAGAAAATAAAGAATGATCAATCATGAAAAAACTAATGTGGAGATGAAGCATAATTAAGGAAAAGGGAAAACTCATTTTCAAAGAATAGTGTTAAACATGTGGATCACATGAGAGATTAACACTGGTATGAGTATTAACCCTTTCGGTACTGACGGCATCTCTGATAGCCGCAATCATTTTTCGCCTATTAAGATGCATAGCAACACGTGTGTCTGTGCAAACGCTGGTAGGGCAGTACAAGCTACAGTTTGATCAGGACAATGCAGTGACCGTAAAACATCACAAAGCATCTTTTTTAAATTTGATGTTAAATATGTTGAAAAGGTTCTGATATTTGCATCATGGTACCGAAAGGGTTAAATATCTTTCATAAGATGTTGCATATAATTTGAGAAACTAGAAAAATAATTATAAATGTTGAAAAGGAAAAAGTACAACCAAAACACTTTTTAAGTCTCATCGAAATATCAAGAAATTCAATGAGAGATCTGAATGAAGAAATGCAATTGAAATAGTAATAAAAAGGTTGCAGAACTATGTCAATATCAACATATGAACGCATATTGGGGAATAATATATTTAGAGATTTTCTAAAAAAATTCTCAGTATTCCAAAACGTTCATGGAAACAAGGCAACAATAACTTTATGGTGCGCTCACTTGTATGTTCGTTCTATCTTACCAACATAAACACTATATTATGTTATACTCCAGATGTATTTTTATATCAGAATAATTGCATCAGAAACAACTCTCCAGTTTTAAAAAATAATATAGTGTACATCAAAGTTTCACTTCATGACCTATTTTATATTCACAAACACAAAACAGCATTACGAGACCTGTTCGAATCTCGCAGAAATTAAGCAAGCCAAAGAATAGACTTCATGACCTGTGTCATATATAACTTGTTACAATTTATCGCTCTACCACCTACGACATAATACTGAGATCAAAGGGCTTTCGCCAAACTTGTGCCATTATATCACAGACAAATTCACGTTAAGACAAGAGGCAAGGAAGCGAAGTTCTGGAGGACCCACATTAAGACGTATCATAGTACAGTCGTCAAGCTGACTAGCTTCCGGGCATGTGCTGTTCAATACTATTATGAACACAAATTTTACTTCAACCACTTCTTTACGAAACACAAAATATGTAACATTTGATAAATCACTGCAAGAACTGCTAGTGATTGTGAGAACAAGAGGACTCACTTCAAAACCTGCTCCATGATTGCATTCTCATCAGGAGGTAGCTGTCCGTCGGCCACGAAGCTCTGAGGCATGAGGCCATACCGGTGCTGCAGGATCTCCAGTGCCTGTAGTTGCAGCTCCACGTTCTTACGTGCCATCATCGTGTTGAAGATTGTGATGTCGTCCGCCGCCCACACTTGCTCGAACAAAGACTGCACGGCACAGAATTGTCATTGTTGATGCACGATGTTGCTGGGATTATTGTGAAGCAGTGCAAAATACTCAATATTCATGTACGATATTGCTTGGGTAAAGATGATGCTGTAAGGAGCATTAGATGTTTATGGTCAAAAGTGCTTGAAGAATGGCGACATGGAAAAAATCTCTAATTCATCCGCTATGGATTTTTGAACTTTGTATGACCGGCACATATGTTGAACAACCGAGTGCGTCAACAAAATCATCAGTTGTCATTCATGAATTAAAATATATGAACAGCATTATCTACAATTATGAGTTGAAAGTTTACCAGAAGTTTGAGTTATAGTTTATAGTTTCTCAGACCATTTATAAATTGAATTCGCAGTCAGCGGTTCATTCCTAATAGAGGCTAGGTGCTAGGTAGGTATTTAAATGGTAGACAAGAAAAATATTAAAACTAATAAATGTCGTGTAAATATCATGTAAACGGAAACAAATATCATAACTTCAAGTACTTTTTCGGAAATGTGTCGAGAAGAATGAAAGACGAGGACATAATTATTTCGTACCTGATGAAACTTGGATTTGATGTGTTTGGAAGCCTTGCCACAGGCAGACTCGAACTGCTCGGGCGTGATGCCTATGTCTTCCATGTAAGATCCTAGCATGAAGTCCACCAAGTTCTTGTACTCATTGTGAATTTTTTGATACTCCTCGCCCTCGTAGTCAGAATCCGGCTCGTAGACTGAAAAAATGACACCATTGTAATAAAAATCTTTTTTAAGTTAAAATACATGACTATACTACGAGTGCATACTCGTACTCGTACATGCTAGTGAATCAACAAATGTATGAATATTTTAGGCAAGGTTTCATCCTATTGGGGGATTCATGTAAAGCAAAATGACACATCATTCACATTTTGGAACATAATTTCATTACTTATCACTTGATATAATGAAGTTCAGCTTAATATATAAAAATTCTCATACGCTGGGAGCATCTACACATAGCTTTTTATCTGTAAGAATACTGCTGTTACTAAGAAGCCTTCACGTAAGTTTTTTCCTTATTACATAAGAATGATAATCAACTAATCCATTATTCCTAATATTAATTAGTTCCAGATGTTTATTATTATCATATGTCGCTGAGGTGTAATTTCTGAGTGGTTAAATGAACAACGCGCATAAATCGAATGCATGTACGTTCGATCGTGGTATTTTCACCAAGTGTTGTGTGTTAAATTTGAGGATGATGTACGATGAAGCTCTCACTACACACCCAAGCAAAGTACGAAAACTTTGAACTCCATCCTTGACCAAGCAACACTGGTACCATTTTTCGAATTATTTCTGTTTAAATGCTTGTACCTCATGAAGGTTGTCTATGTCTTATATCAACCGATGCTACTGGGAAACTACTTGGAATACGTATGTGATTCCTTCTGTAAGCAAAGTGTTTCGAGTATACATATTGAATCTCAGGTTTCTATAGTATGCTGTTATTACAGATTCATCCATACAGTACGTTGTTAAATTTCACAGACAAAGTCATCTATTTTCGAAACTGCTTCAATATTTAATGCTTAAGTGCAAACTAGGGAGCCCAAAATAAAAATAGATTATTTCCAGACGTAATTGTATTTCATAGAATTATCTACGATGAAACTTAAAGTGAGGAACAACTTAAAGTTTAGTGGTGGTGGTTGGGATCACAAGAAAAGTGTGAGGGGAGTTTGGCACAGGATGTGCTTAAGGATAAGACGTGAAACAAAAAGTGATTAGGCGAGGAACAAAAACATGCTTTTTGAGCGTATTATTTGAGTAGTGGTGGCCTACCCATGAGGTCTGTTGTCCTCGTCTAATGTCAATCTCCCACACGATTTTGTCCCAGAGAGCGAAACACTCTTTTACGAAGCAGAGTCCAAGATAGAAATTCTACCTCATCTTAAATCTAGCCCTCGCACGACAAAGCCTGAGTGCGAATAAACCCCACGTAAATGCAGCTTTTCCAAAATTCCGGTAAATTATCCTGCACGACAGACTCAAAACAATCAGACAAAACAGTATATTAAAATAAAGTTGGTACATAAGAAATGTAACAGCACTCGTTTTTAGGTATGAAAATGCATAAATAAAATGAGTTCGAGAGAGAGAGAGACTATATCTCCGAATTCAGTTACGTAGTCAGCTACACACAATAATACACTTTATATTTGTGTAATTTTTGAACTAAAATAACAGAAAATACCTATTACACTAGACAAAATTATGAGACTAGGATCATCAGTCACATCGTTTTTACGCAGATCTTCAGCCCATCAAAGCGTTGTATGTAAGTTACGCCACCTCTGTCTTAGGGACGCTGTACTGTTCGCCACATCAGGTAGCGCTCTTCTTTTCAGGCGAGGTCGTGTATGTATATTCCCAGGCATGCTCTTCACGTATTGTACAGTTATTGACCTGATGACACAGCGGCCAGCCCTGGCCTAGATGGTGCCACTCTTTTCTGGTATCAAAACTAATATCCGAAAATTCTCTGTAGCCTAATTCTAACTTGAATACCTACTGTTTCCATATTCATGTCTAGACGTTTCGAGTTGATAAGTTGTCAACATCATAAATTTGCAGGCAGATGTTCATTGCTATATTTTCGTACACAATTCTTGCAAATTCTATGGTTCAGTTGAATGTGTTCTGGCTGTGTCCTGTTCCACGGGGTATTTTCCATACCTTCAAAACTCGTAATCTAACGTTCAAGTAATAACACCCATCCGTAAGAAAGTCGTATTTTGTGTGCCTTTACAGATTTCCAACGAAAGAATATGGACGAAAATTGATTCCATTTTACATCTTCAATAATCTCAAAAATACAATTTATTATGAGTTTCTACTCTACTGACACACAGTTCCATTATCAAGTGTTGTACTTCCGGAGCAGCAGAACTGAGGCAACCGCAGCTGCCAGACGAGGCAAGGCTTCCTTTATCCTATTCCTGCACCCCAACACTGTTTTGTGACTCTTACAAGCCTCCTGAAGTGCGATAAATTATAATTTTGCTTTACTCAGTACACAATTTTTTTAAAGGAACTTCCTTTAAAAAAAGAAGTCATGTGGCCGCACCCTGTATAAGGTAAACGAGAGTTACAGCGCAAACATCGCTTTAACAACCTACGCCATTACAGATAGACCATCTTATTATTGTACTGTATACGTGACAGCTTTTACAGGAATGATTCTCATAAATTTTTAAGTGAAAATTGGTATTCATTACTTTATTTTTGTAATATACTTATGCTCAAAGTATTTAAATGTAGGTTTCAGAAAGTAAAGGGAAGTTTGTTTATTCAATTCCGCGTAAAAATTCCCCCTCGTTACTGATCTGAAGCGAGTACTGCGTGTGAATGACTTCTTTTCCCCTAACATATTTCAAATAAGCGAGATAACCAAATGCCAAATTAACAGGAATCAGGTCATTGTAAAGTTTACAAATGTGTTCACAGGATAAATAGAGTTCACACGCTGTTCGCCAAACAATGTCAATAGTTCGAATTAAAGTATGAAGACTACTAGCAAGTTTGGTCCTTTGACAACCGGAAAAGCTTGTGAAAACCAACTACCAACTAATATATATATATATATATATATATATATATATATATATATATATATATATATATATATATATGTGTGTGTTTATATATATATATAAAGTTGATATATATATATATATATATATATATATATGAATTTTTTCTCAGAAATTAATATACCCTCAAAAGCGTAGGGTGCCATTTCATGAACTAACGTAGTGCACAGAACATAGAAGAAGGAAACACTCCTCTCCAGCACTCCGTTGCAGAGGAGACCGTTGAGTGTTATCGACTGAGCTTATCAATTCAGGGAATTATTGAAGAGAAGACGGGATTCGACAAAGAAAGCACTTCGTAGTCGCTCGCCCCAGTTCTGGTACAGTATTTGCCTACGGTATAAATCACATATTGCCCATTTGCCGTCCTTAGAAGGAGGAATAGGAATAGAAAGATTGTGTTTGAAATTAAATAAACCTTATTAGCTTATCAACGTTTGATTAGAAAGAAAATTTGAGCAATATTCGATGCATCATGCTTAAGTTCAGAGTAGTTTGAAGAGTGAACGGGTTAAAAATTATTTTAAATATCCCGGCACTACAGTCCGCTCAGTATTACACCAATGAGTTTAATTTGTGAAGATTCTATAGTTTCTCAGATATTTATAACCTAAATATTATTATTCTAAACATTGTGTCCACGCTTATTTCATTCACTGATTTTTCGTCCTGCAAGATGCTCGTATCGCTGCATTTTCAATGTCTTTGTTACACCATTGATGACAACTGAGGCATGGATTGAGAGCAGCGCACCGTGTAACGCTTTCAATTCGTAACCAAATACATGAGAGAAAAATCCCACTCCGTTCATTACTTCCCATATGTGGATTGCGTTATGTATCCTCAGTGTACTACTCACGATATTCAACAAAATACACCGAAGATACTAATTTAAAATGAGTGGTTCCTCGACCAATTCATCAGGTCTCCAATGCAGAATCAGGGACATCCCTCGTTAGGTGATTGCATGTGTAAAACATTCCCTGTACTATTACTTTCTGTATACTCGTTAATATTTTCCTAGCATAGCCTTCCAAAATCGTTTGAGTAATTCACTTCAATAAAATAATTACACAAAGTGACAAACACGTAAGGCTTGAACTCGTTTCAAAGTGTGACGTCGTCTTCTGGCATTTCATGAAGTTAATTATACAAGATGCTAAAATTTGGCCTTAAATTAATCTAATAAAGCACTTTGGACAACACTAGCTCTTGTTGGTTTATTAACCTGGACAGAGAACCCTAAGTATACGGTACGCTTGTGCTGAACAGACTCCAATAAATCTGAAAACAGAAAGTTTTTACGAAGCAGCAAATAACCTGCAATTTCTCAACCTACGAACACGACAAATCACGTACACGGTTTTCGAAATTCTCCCACAGATACTTTAGGATTTCAATCCGAAAACACTATTCTTCAACAACGAAACATTGATGTAATTCAGGTAAAGACATTTGAATCAATAACTTTAACCCATGCAGTAATCAGACGTTAGAGGATTTTAAATTAGAAGCTAAATATGGGGCAGAAATCGATAATAGCAATTAATGACAATAAAATGGATTTTTACAACGAACGGCCCAAGCAAAACGGTTATTTAACTCAGAAAATAGCCATGGTTTACCGTACCTGGTGGTCATAGATCTGTTCTAGTTAATAAAGGTATTTGAAAATGTCTTAACAATTACTGTCCTTATAACAAAATTTTTTGAAATTAACAATTAACGAAATCATTAAAATTTTATTGAGCTCGAAAATAACACATTCATTATTCAGATTCCCAGTTTGTACCAAAAATAACTGACCAGAATAAAAAAATGTACACAAAAATCATTAAATCGATATTTTACTATTGTCCATCTCCGTATAGAGCTTAGCAAGAACTAAACGTTTGAGAGGGTACGAATATTAGTAAGAATATTTAATAGCAAATACTTACTGAGAGATTTGTTCTCGATGAATGTAAGGATAGGGACATTCCACACGGGTCCTTTTAAAAATCCGACCAGGCTGTCAAAAACCCAACTTTCATCTCCCATTGTGTTCCGCGCTAAAGAACAATTCACTTCAAACTTCAACGTGTGACAATCAACGTCACTGAAAGCTCCGATTACTAGTAAAACACTCGAATCTGTTATTATTAAGAAATGCATTATAAATATGTACTTGTGTGAAATTTAAACATAACAAAACATAAAACTTTTGCAGCCCCGGGACAGTCCATTCCACTGACGACATCACTTTCGACTAAGAATAAGGAAAATTCATGTCAAATCTTTCTGTATCTGTTAGACTTCCTATAATAATTTTGAAAATTTGAAATTCTTCCGTGGAAAAGCAAAGAACAGAATTCACGTTCAATTGGGATTCTCTTGCAGTGAGTCACGACGTAAATAAGTGTACAATGCATCAACCAGTCTCAACCAGAAAAGAGGAATAACTCGGACCCACTTGAGTCACAGCGGTCAGACATGACTTTGTCATCACGGAGCCAAAAAATTAGCTCCGAAAAGTATCATGTAATACCGATTGTAACTTGACTAGAATACTGAGGGGTTAGTCGTTGGCATATCTTTGTGACGATCATTCCTGCATGGGAAATACAGCTTCGAGTGCATTCCTAGGACAAAGCAAGCTAATCGATAGAAAGATATTCTCATGTATTAAGAGGAGTACTGGAATGAGGATAACTACCATCAAAGACGAAAGAAAATAAGCAATCATATTATGAGTACCAAGATTTTTTAACTTAGTACTTTATACAGGAAAAACAAGCTCTAGCTAAACATCACTCTGGAGTGAAGAACTGCCTTCACACGAGCTGTGGTGAGGGAGAGTGTGAGGAGACTGTCTGACAGCGCTCACAGCTATGGAAGAGAGCGTTTGTTGCAGCGCGCGTTACTATGACAGCACCAGGTAAGTGGTCCGAGTGTCACAATACATGCTAATGTTAAAGAGATAAAATAAATTATTGGAAGGTTTGAAGACGTTTTATTCTGAGGCTTCCCATTTTTGAAAAAAAAACATTTGCAAATTTACAAGAATTGATTGGAGACTCAGAAAATAATTCCAAAACTCAAAATTAATTTTTAAGTGCTCATGGCAAGTGATATTAGTTATTTATATAAAACCTCAATGATTTTCTCATTGAATTGGGGTTACCGAATGTAATAGTACCTCATGAATAGATAGCTCAAACAGATTGAACCTAATATCATACATGTGAAATTATTTTATGCTAGGATATTCATGAAAAATTGCACAGTAACAATCTATACGAAGGTAAACCAAATTAAAACGAAACCACTGATGGAACAATATACTCTTGGCACAGTTAATCGATTTTCGTGGATTAACATATTTTTCTGTTGATTTTTACTTGATTCAAAGCACCTTAGACCAGCAACTGCAAAAATCCTCCAGTGTGAAGCAGACGATGGAGGTTTAGAAAGCACAACTCAACTTCTGTGTTAGGTGCGAAGTTTCGTACGGAGGTCGTGGCCTATTCTTACGAACACAGCACAGAGAATGTTTCCCAATTATAAAACCATAATGCAAACTGAAGCAGTTACATGAACGTCTTCTCAAGTGCATAATTACCATACGCATCGGAGTGGAAATTTGGTGCTTCTGGAACTTTTGTGCTTCTACACCAGATGAATTTTAAAACAGGAAATATTATAAATCACTTGTATTTTACACAATGCTCAAACATTTTACAATCTTGAAGTGCAAATAAAACTTTTAATTGAACCCAAAAGTCTCAAATTGAAGCCAGGTTAGATAATAATGTTCGACGAGTTCTCAGCGTGAATGATTACCGTAGTTTGTTTCAACGCGCCAGCAGTTGTTAAACGCCAGTTCTGCACCAGGTATAGAGGCATCAAAAGTCAAAACATTGGAGCACGAAAAATTCTTTGCTGTATGATGAGAAAAATCCTTTTCTTATTTTTATCAGGCAAATTATCAGACTAAGTAATAAGCCGCAGACAGACCCACTCTTGTCCGTTCTTAGCTCCGACTTCAGCCCCGTCGATTTCTGATGTTCTGATTTCTTACCGAAGTAAGAGAGCCACTGTCCATCAATGCAATCCATCGACAATTAAAAATGTAAAGAAATTTGTAAGTAAAATAACGAGAGGAATGAGCCAGGACGAAGTTCGCCGTGCCGCCGTATCCTACGACCGCGCTCAGAATAGCTTGCGCTGTTCTGCGCTCAGAAGAATAAATCCAATTATGGCGCTAAAATTTTGATTTTTGAATTTGATGAACTACAATCATAAAATTCTTGTTGCTTTCAGTTTATTCTTTTGATTTATAGTTACAGATGTTGTATGATCTTCATTCTATAAAGCATTTAAATTATTTACAATTTATAAACACTCTAGACACATATCTGAATAAATGTAGCAGGAATAATGACTAATATAAAAAAGCTCACTTTTCATGGGTAAGCATCGATCCAGAAGCAACCGTTTTTGTACACACAATCAAGCTGCAGCGACTGGTCAGGCACCACATCGAAAGCATCGTCAACCATGAAGCACGCTTGATTACAGGGGGACTCCTCTCCGACTGTGATGACATTGGCGCCAGTGATCAATGGTCTAGCAGTGTTTTTAACACAAGGAAAAGCTGCTTCAGAATTATCGAGATAAACCCGATTATTTTTTGTTCGCGATGAAACTACAGGTAATGATTTAGAAGTGCAGGAAATCACGGTGTTCGATTCAATTTCCAAGTGAAATTCTGTGGAAATTGCAACGTTCCCTTCAGCACGTGAACTTGAACCGGAAGATCGAGTATATTGTACTTCAGCTGAAGGAAAATTACAGAAAGACTCATCTATTTCGGTCATAACTTGAGACTCGCAAGAAATCTCTGTGCCGTGTACTTTTCCATTATTATCATTATCGCATTTCCATGTTTGCTGCAAGTACGGCAATGTTTTGGAATCATTAGGCACGAGTTCTTCAATTTCACCACACTTCTCTTCAAGGTCTGAACCAATCGATGAATCGAAAATTCCACGTAACCTAAACCAGTGAGCAACTCCCGCTACTTTGCCTTTTTTCTTAACAGGCAGTCGAACAGTGCGTTCAAACAGTGTGCGATTGTTAAAAGCAAGCAGTCCACGACTATGAAGAGCCTCGGTACTTCGTTCTTCATAAGAATTCCGTCCCTCCGTAGCTTCCATCAGCAGTGAGTCCCTCGTCGGTTTCTGGGAACTATCAGCATGGTGGTGGTGTAGCGACGCTGTGCCAGACGCTTGCTTGACAGAGCTACTATATTCAGGCAGGGTTTGCTCGTCAATATCACTGCTGTGAGGGCACACGACTGATGTTTTGTGACACATGCGATCACCGCTACTTTGATGAGGGGAGTCACTCACAGATGAGGCGTGTGCAGTGCCTGCAATTATGCTCACAGTAAACAAGAGTGCAACATCGGTGAGCTGCACATGTGGCAGAGATTGCAGAGTTATGTCCAGCTGGTGGGTAGTCTGAAACAGATAAAAATCAAATCGTACATAAATTGCTTCTGAAACAACATTAACCAATTTTGTTGCAAAACTCTTGTAGCTGGTTTTGGCAAATATCGATACAAATAAATTTCAACTATGTTATGGTATGAACAACATTGCGTATCTTTTTGCTACCGAGTTTTATGGTTTTCAAGTTAAGAAATTAATGACAAAATTTACTAGCAATTAGGGAGAAAATAAATAATCGGAAATAGTTTAGACACCACGGCATGATATGTCTCCATCATTCATCTTTTATACCCTTAGTTTAGTCTCGACGTCTTCTATCATAATCTAATTTGAGAACAACCCTTACTTTATTGTATCGCATGTAATTCTAAAATAAAATAGTATTCTCTATTTTTTACTTTTTCAAGTAGCAATCAATCCATCAGCCTTAAACTTTATCGCGCAATTCTCTTTGAAATTTCGCAGTAAGACATTGAAAATTTATTCTTCATAAAATAGTATTCTTCCCACCCATTACTACACTGAACTGATTCAATCAACTAGCCATAGCCTTCAACATAATTCATATGAAATATTGAATACAGTAGATACCAACATACGAGTCATGCTAACATAGGTATTTAAGAAGCACTAACAATTGTTCTTCTGGCCTCGATAATTCATGACCCAATGACTCACTCCCTATGAACGGAGGCATCCGTTGCTATGGGTGTAGATATTTTATGCATTCAATTTTATTCTAACACGTTTCAGGTACAATCCATCAAAACACAGAGCAAACAAAACAATCTTTATTTCCAATCAAGTACACAGTACATAGACATTTAGTACATTGGTTTTTCAAATTCTTAAGGTTAACATTCTTAGAGTAAGGGTGATAGTGAGCTCCATGCGACGATCCTGGGATGTGTCCATGGGCGGGGAGTTGAGGGCTTACCGATAAGTGCGAGCTCACGGCGTGAAACGAGAAACAGCTCGTATTCATTGCCGGGTTTCGAACCCGCAGTCTTTCTGCACAAGCAGAGACCCGATACAGAACACGGGCCGCAGACCACTCGACTACGGTGGCAATACATCTTTCAACTAAGTTTTCCATAGAACACTACATTTCTCACACCTTAGTAGTCCACAAACGTTAAGGCTATCTAAATTGTCACGAATTTTTACTTTTATTTGAAAAATAATATTGATGGACTAAAGAAAAATATCATGAAGACACATTCTTGTAGCATGACCTGCTACCCCTTTAAAGCTTATAAAATTACAAATATTAAAATAACCTTTATTTTTAGTAATAAAAATAAGACTAAAATTCGAGTGATTTTTACGAACTCTTTACAATTAAAACGTGCATATTTAGTGCACATTATAATAATAATATTAATATTAAGAGCGTTAGCCAGAAAGTATTTCACAATCAAAACTATAGTCTGGCAACATCCTCACGCTCATTATCTGGACGTAGCTCTCTCCAGCCACGCCATTCGTGATCTTCAACATGTGACGTTAGGTTAAAAATTCCCTGAATTTGGGGGACCGTCTACCACCCACTTACCTTTGGAACTTCACAGTGAACTCACGGTGAACTCATTTTGGAACTTATTGTGCACCGACTGGTGCACTTGCTGTGCATCACTGCCACTATTCAGCCACAGTTGCTGTAGCCCCAGACTGGCCACTCTTACCTGAAGCTGAACTGGCCAAACTTTCATCTGGACGCTCTGGACTGGCTCAAAGATCAAAAGAAGTTCCGAGCTATTTCTCGTGCCAATTTCATGGAAATACAAGCTGAGTTCCTTGCTGACGAGTTCCTTTATTTCCTTGAGTAAGGTCACACGGGCAGTTAGTTAAGACTTTTGTAAAGTGTTGGTAACTATAAAAATACACAAATCCAACATAAAACTTTACATTCTGCTCTCAGAACGACTAGAGATTGTCAAGGTGCGTATCCATCTTCAAGGATCATGTGACTGTTTTTACAAGCAATTATCACATATTTCAACAAATAGAGATTACATTTATCAGATCAAATATTATTTACCCACTTCTAATATAATGTGTAAATGGAAATTAAGTAATTTCACAAGTCAAATTCTGGCGAAAACTTCTTTCGATTATATTTACGATAAAAAAAACGTATTCATCAAAATAAGCACTAGAATCAAAATTTAAAAACTTACGAACTTAGATATACAATTCGATACTCAAAATTATTTGTGTGGTTTTGAAGATCCGTAATGTAGTTTTTTCAGCGTTTCAGCATTTTCCATAGTAAGATGCTCTATTTTCATGTTCTGATGTAATGTTCAGTTCAGTTGAAGACAATTACGCAAGTTGTTTACATTTCCGCTGTGCGTGCGGAATTGTAAACAACGGCATTCAAAGAAGATACGAACCACCCTAGTACCAGAGCATTTTCTTTATTTATAATCTTAGGTATATTAAAATACACTCTTCGATGAAGAACAGGGTTTTCTCATGTATTCGTGCATTCTCTGAGAAGTGAAAGCAGAGCAGTGGTGGATATACACAAGCTGATAAAGTTTCTGTGATAATTTGCACTGAGAATTGTGGGATTATTGAAAACTTTTGTGCATGAAATAGATTTCTAGCTGTATTTTAACTTCTATTTGGGAACTGTGTACATTCTTTATCCAATAATGCCAAATATAATAAACTATTGGTTCAGAACCCATGTTGTCTAGAGCTTATTTATTACAATCACATCTGGGATTACTAGGTGATTATAGATTGCACAGTTCAAATGATCCAAAATATTTATGAAAATTTCATTGATGCCATTGCTGTAGAAGTTAATCTAAAAACTGAAATATTGCAAATTAGAAAATATTTCATCTTTCAAGAACACAAAAAAGGCTACAGAGCATGGTAGCTAAATGGGATGTAATTCTTTCTAGTTTGTAGTCAGGCTCATTCATAATGTCTGATATTAAAAAATCTCAAAAAATTTTTTGTAAACAAGAAATAAGAAAATATTCATTTTAGTAGTTATCTGACCATTGACTTTAAAATCTAAAATTTTTGTCAAATTTAATACAATCTTCTGTTGCTCTATTCAGTGAAACAATAAAAGTAATCTACTGTGTATGAAAAGACAATCTATTAATTTTCAAATTTTTGAGGTATGGCTTATTTATTTATTCATCTGAAGCTATAATTATGAGCTCCTAAAACCAACCTAAAAATGATATCTTTAGAGGTTGTGCTACATTTGTATTTATTACTGTAAAACTGAGCATCTTGAAATTGTACATACTATGATTTTGAGACTGGAAACAAAGGTCTGAAAGTTCGTCATCTTCAAATTTTCCTCAATGTATTTATATTTTTCTATACTACTTCTTAGTACTACTATTGTAACTTGTTAATGGTTTTGATTATATTTTGCATTTGTAGGAAAGATCTTGACTGAACTGAACGTAAGTTATACTACATCAAGAAACAGTGACTTGAGACTCATTCAATCCAAAGACTCGTGTATACTCTAGAAATCTTTTTTTCCAGGACTTATGTTCTTTCATACATTCATACCTTCACATGCCTTTAAAACAATATATGGTTATTGTGTTATAGATAGGTGAAGGTATAATTGTATGAAAGACCAAACACAATTGATATTATAAATTTGTACCATCTATTGATGTCTATTTATTTTATCTATGCACCCAAACAAACTCAATATTATCCAACAACTCACACACTACACCTGACCATCATTATGCTTTATTTCTTGATTATATCAAACTGTGTCATTCCTGAATAATTCTAAGGTGTCTTGTCTATTATAGTAGTAGGGGCATCAAAATATTCATATCCATTTAAGGATAAATCAATATTAAACTTGAAAAATAGCCCAAACTAGAGGTCTTACATAATTCTCTTGCCATAATCAGGTGATACTTGAATATTATAATGGAATTGTCATTTATTTTTTACATATCTGCTTTGATGATCTGAGCACATTTTGCTAGCAACTAACAAATTTTGAGAAGTCCTATTTTTAACTCTTAAAGAAAGTTAATGTAATATTTCTAATTTACATCAAAAATAAAGAAATTATCATTCTTGAAAATAATTATGAAAATATCTAATCAACAAATGCAATTTGCAATGCCTTCAAGAAATTCATTCTGTCAACAATTTGATTTTAAATGTCACATTTACAGAAGTCTGCAAGGATTTTGAATATTTTTGTACAACATCTTACTTAATCAAATGTCTTTTGGTTTTAATTCAAAATACAAATACAACTCATTTTCAACTCCTTTTGATAACAACCATAGGTAATCCAAGTGATCATAAAGTTATCAAAACCAGACATGTAATGTAATTTATTACTAATAAAAATGTTAATGTCAATAATTACCATTTTATTCAAGTCAATTTAAACACCTAGAAATGGAACACAACCAAAACTTGTCATAATTTGACAACTCAGTATCTCTTTGCAAAATAGGATGGATTTACTGCAGAATGATAATCATAGAGAATTAAAGTGTTAAATTTTGCAAACTAGCTACCAGTTTTACTCTTAAATGCTTTAGAAAACTTAATGTCTAAAAATATTACTACAGATATTAGATTTCCCTCCTATACTTTGTAGTGCAAAGTTATAGCTAATTTTTCAATGTTATTTTTAGTTTAAAGCATAATGCATGCAAACACTGATTGGGAAAGTGTGCAGAATTATGAGTGAAGGAACCAGAGTTTTGTTCAAAAGAAAGTTTTATGTTTAAAAAAACTATGAGAAGATTAGTAAAATTTGAATTATTTTGTCCATACGAGTATGATTTGCATTTCTTATTGCACCAAGTATGAAGGCATCTTGAAGAAAAGTAGCAAGAAACATTGCTGTGCAGTGCTAAAAAACACCACTCTAAACTAACATATAAAGACAATAAGAATAAGACATTAAAAATACAAATAGATTAATGTGTGCTGAAAAGATTAAAAGGAAATTAGGATTATTTTACACTTTTGTTTTCAGTAGTACACTTGCATAATTGTCAAGAGGTTCAATTGTTCAAAATTAACTACTGACTGACTGAAGACCACACTAACAGAGCCACGCTTTTCGACTGATCATATAAGGCACCATTATGTACAGTATTTTTTGTACGTTGCTTAATAACATTTATTTTCAGCTAATGCCGATACAATAAATAATTAGTTTGCCTGTGACTACCAAGACAAGTTTATTATTATTATTAGACATCTAAAGCTATTTATAACTTTTGATTATTACTTATCAAAACAATGGCATCGTATGCTGGCGTGTTGAGTACCCACCATCGAGACTACGTCATTCCCGGCATGTCGGACACCGAGAGCATCAAGAGGAGATCGTCGTCACGCAACATCAAAAGACCAAAATTTGACGATGAGTTGGTGGAGTCAAGTCTTGGGGGAGGTCAGGGATTGTCACCACTTCCAAAGTTTAGAATGAGAAACACGTCAATGTCAGTCGTTGAACCTCCAGTACCTGCTACACCTGTGAGTTTACAGAAGCCTAAGCTTAAATGCCTTGACGTTGCTTCTACCTATCAGTCATTGCTGGAAGGAGAAGCTTGTTGATTTTCGATTCATACTGACGTGCATTGCACGAATCTATCTTGTACAATGAATAAAACAAGTTATTGCTTATGTCTGTGGTTCTGTTTGTTTCAGACCCCAAGCGTGAGTTTGGAATCTCGGAAGCGAGTTCTCCCAAAACCCCAGACGACTGTAAGCAGCAGCAAAAAAGCACGGAAAGGCAAGAACTCGTCAAATATTCCTTCAAAAGATCTCGGTCGGTGGAAGCCAACAGATGACCTTGCTCTAATTCTAGGTGTACAACAGACGTGTGACTTAACAGCAGTACATCGTGGTGTTAAATTTTCCTGTAAATTTACTCTTGGGGAAATTCAAGAACGGTGGTATGCGTTGTTATATGATCCCACTGTGTCTAAAGTTGCACAGCAAGCTATGAAAAACTTGCACCCCGAACAGGTGATTGACATAAAGCAGTAGACTCATGTTTTATATTCCTAATATTACTTATTTAGAAATGCCAAAATGAAAATTTGAAATTAATAGTGAATCAGCTGTGAATATATCTGTGAAAGAATTAATTCTCTATTTCAGATAAGTGCTATAGAATCAAAGGCCTTATTCAGCAAAGCAGAGGAGGAAATTTTGTCAACAATCAAATCCAACTCAGCTCTGGAGCTAGAAAGATTTGAAGCGTTACTGCAAAATTATCCAGACGTATTTCATGTGGGCCGTACAGCTAAGTCTTTGCTGTCGCACTGGCAGCAGCTGAAGCAGTATTACCTCCTTCCTGATCAGAACCCATCAACGTCACTCAAGCATGGAGTAGACAAGGACTTTTATGAGGCAGAGAAGCAAGTGAGGCTGGTGTGCAAGAATGGTGCTCTACTTTCATTCTTCAAGCGGCAATTTGCAATACTTGTCAATGCTAACGTCATGTAGTTCAAAGCTCACTTGTTAATTTCATTAAATGGGACACAGCTATTTGTGCTGTAAAATTTGCCAGGTCGTAGAAATATCTAGAAGTTTAAACTGTAAAATTTCAATTGTGCTTTCAGATAGGGCTAGAGATAATTACCACTGTTAGTTTTTTAAGGCTGGTGCCAAGTCTTGTTTTAATGTTCACAGAGTACTGATGTTAATTTTTTAGAAGCTTTGATAGTTAAAATAATTTTGAGCTTACATGGAGACGGAGCGTAATAACTTTTCTCTACAGAATCAGTAACTAATGTCTAGTTTCGTTTTATCTAAAAATAATTAAGCAAGGCTGGTCGGTTTAGTTTAATTTTTTGAGACCTCTAAGTTGCAAGGCTAGTGTTTAGCGTAGGATTCTAGTAGCTTATGTACTTCTTGCGCTCAAAGATCTCATATATCTAATTGTTGCTTCTAGATTGTAGACTCTGAACTCCTACAAGAAACCATAGATCCTGCTATATCGCATGAACAATTGGTGGCGTCCAGAGCAAATAAGCGACGGTTGAGACACCTGGAAGATAAAGTGGCACACTTGAGTGTCCTTGTCGATTCTGTCACGGGAATTTCACCGCCTGACTTCGATACAAACACTCTGGCCACACTCAAGGGCAGACTTGTAAGGTGAGCTCGCTACAGTGACAAAGTTACATGAATTGAAGAGATACTTATTGGAATTGTTAAATTAATTAATATTCATTAATATGGTGCATCTCTGGTTGAGTGAAATAAATTCTTGATCTCGGCTCAAGCGATACTGTGGCTGATTTCCCATGACCTAATTCTGCACTATTTTGAAGTGAAACTCTCTGAGTCAAGGTGTTGTGATCTGTGTCAGATACCTGATGCGTTCCGACAATATTACCTTGGGGCGTAAGGCGGCCGGCGTCAACGTGGACGTAGACCTCACACTGGAAGGACCAGCTTGGAAAATTTCAAGGAGACAAGTACGTAAGATTGTGTCTCATTATGTTGCCAAGTTAGAGATCGGAAATAATTTTTCGTTATGCATTATCTGTTTTGTATATTTGTATGAGTAAGTTAACCGGTTTTTCTTCACGATGGTAACAAAATTATTCTATTATAATCGATAGCTATACGTGACAGAAAGACTTGAAACATTTGGGCGGTTTTATTTTTATCAAGTTGGATAATCGTATAAAATTGAAAATAAAATCGGTTTCTCGTAGCAATCAATTTAAACCATTTCATGTTTCAATGAGAATATTAAGTTATAAGGTGTCGATCTTAAATTCTGTCCTGTAATTATTTGCGGTTTTAAGAGACAACTATGTATATCAAGTTCAGTTAACCCTTTCACCCCGGATGGCACACATATGTACCACCCTGGATGACACAAATATAGTCCGGGGTGGAAGGGTTAAGAGGACTTGAAGGCCTACATGCAAGTGAAGTTATTTATTTCAGGGCATCATATCACTGCTGGACAACAAAGAGTTCATCCTCCGTAATGAGGGCAAGCGAGCGATGTTCGTGGACGGTAAACCAGTGGTGGCTGGCAGCAGCTGCCGCCTCCTCAACAACTCCGTGTTGGAGATAGCTGCCCTTAGGTTCATCTTCCTCATCAATGCAGGGCTTGTCAACCAGAGAGCCAGCATCAAAACGGAAGATGAGGGACCTGAGACTAGCTAATTTACTCGGTAGGTATACAGAATACTTAGGTCTTGTTCTTCGCAAGACACTCATTGTAATGTTTCATTGATTCATTGGAGAACTTTTCATTGATTTGAAGATACGGACTGAAGCTACCGGTGCAATTGGAATTACATTATACGAACGAAGGTTTATCATTCGTCAAAGGAACGAGGAGAGAAAAATGAAGGAATCATTGGTAGCTTCTGTATTACTAGGTGAGAAGCTGTACACTAAATAGTACGCAGCGCAAAAACTTTTTTCTCATGTAGAATAATTTTCGTATAATTTTTCAGGTTTTGGTCGCGCATAATTTGTTTTTCTTTACAATACAACGCTGTTTCAGACATAAAGCTTTGATTCAGTATCTTCAATGAAGTTTTCTCGATTGTATGATCATGAAATGTGTCTTGAGCATTGAGATAGTTTGATCATCTATTTTCTAGAACTCTGCTGTATTGAAGATTGAACTGGACCACCTGTCGAAGTGAAGTCCTTCTCTCGTTATTATCAAAATCTATGGAAACACTGAAATATTGACGACGAAGTGTTGTGCAGCACTTCTTGCCATCTTAGAAATTTGTTTTTCTTTTTTGTAAAATTAGAAAATATATTTTCATTTACGATAAAAGTACACGGTGTTTTCGTTCATCTTTTGACATTTCATTGTTCCACGAGGATAATTATATCACCGTGTGGTTTTAATGTATTCCATGTACACACGAACATTATTTTGGGTATGCTTTTCTTGTAGAGCAGGAAATTAAACTAAGCATTGCGGGGTAAAATCTTTCATCTTGGTGAGCTTGGTTAGCTAATGAGACACTGTATTCCCTGACAAAAAAAACGCTCTAAACAACAGTACGTATTATTAGCTTTCCCAAGACGCAGAGGTCCCCGTAGCTGGCCGTTACTTTAGTAACTGCAGATACAAAATCTTTCAATTCTAACCTATACTCTATAATATTTATCAACTACCGTTGAATTAGGCTACAAACAACTTTCCAACTTAAGACCGTATGTATATTTTTGATTTAAAAGTATGTGCAATAAAGTCCCTCCGCGAATCAGTAACTGAATTATGAAAATGTATACGGAGCAAGTGATTGATCTGGAGCTGTAAGTAGGATATTCAGCTTTTTGCATGATTAGCAAGCATGGTTCTCATCGTTCCTACAATGACGTCGCAAGAGTAAACTAGCAAAAGCTGAAAGTCGGTGCCTTTCTCTAACTGACAAAAGGTCAGGTGATTGCAGTAGAACTTCAATAGCCGATACAAAGAAAAAGGAGTGTCTTGTTTTTACCAATATTTTTACTATTTGAAGTTCACTGTCAAGTACTTAAGCAGATGTTATTGTTCATCTAATCCTCTGTATAAAATTCTTATTTACAGTGTAAATTAATTCACAACTCATAAAATAAGTCTTTCTTCACGACATTTCAAGAAAAACGTTAAAAAACTATCATACAAGATCAGGGCTCACTCGAACCGGTCAAAAAACGCACAGACGCAATGGAGTGGAAGAAAAAATGAACAGAAGTGATCACACGCGAAAAGTAAGTCATCAGAATGTCACGTCAGTCAACTTGACTCGAAGGAAAAAGTTACACGCACTTATCGTGAAAATTGAAGTGACCACAGATTCATGTAATCGGCACCGTACAATTTCTTTCAGGAGCTGGAAATTTTTGAGGAACACACCTTTTAGAGACTGTAACCAAAAAGCACCAGGACACCTACCTTTAGAAGAAGCCCTCGAGCACTACTTCAACTGAGCATTGCTAGATCTTCCAAATGTGTTGATGTACAATTTTCATCAGAGCAAGCTAGGGTTTTCGCGCGGCATTAAGTCATCATTTGAAGGAAGCAATACAATATTAGAACGTACTGACCTTAACCAAACGCAGCGTGGAGGCAAGCTGTACACCGCAGGTGTTGTCGTCACTAACACGTGTGTAACTCAGTAGGCTGTCTGATGCAATGCACGTCCCGTACACGTCTATGCTGGACGGGTACACGACACCGCTCGCCCACATGTGCCTCCGGCTGCAACAAGTATACATTTCTGTCAATAGTATCTACCTGGAATAATTCAATGCTCTTTAAATTGAAGCAAGGTGTTTGTGAGTGTTGAAAGAGTGCGGTGGCCGCTGTGGTCACGTGTCACATGGGCCTTGACATCTATGTTTTTGTGCCTCAGGTTCCTTTCAGTATTTTGTTCAAGGATATACAGGTGGTAGACAAAATAATGGAAACACCTTCAAAAATCAACAAATTATAATTTAATATGGTGTAGGTCCGCCTTTTGCGGCAATTACAGCTTCAATTCTCCTAGGTATTGATTCA
>VCRD01000498.1:254666-267855 GCA_006783055.1 Trinorchestia longiramus
TGAAAACAGAAAAATAACATACATTTTACATCAATATACCGAATAACAAAATTATTATAAAGAAAATAGGAACATATGCCAAGTTTTGATTGTTTAAATTATGTTCTAAGATTATGATGGTAAAATATTAGGTGTTTCCATTATTTTGTCCACCACCTGTATCTCATCCAACCTTCAGGTAGCATTTTAAAAGGTTTTCATAAGCCCTTAGTGTACATTACATTTTCAATGATAGTAATGAACTAAGAATGTTATCAAACTCACCAGAATGTAACTTTAGCATCGAAGTCTTCAACCAAAACTCCAAGATCGCTGAGAGGCCACATGAACATAGCGTGGAACAGCACGTGTTGCGGTGTCTGAGACGCCTCTCTCTGGATTTGGTGGCCAAGTATTGAGATGGCACCAGTCTCTGTATTACGGTCCCAGGAACTTCTGGCATCCATAAACTCCTCGCGAGTGAAGCACTTCACCATATTTGATGCAAGGTAATGCTGCACGCTCTGCTGCTCAACTACAACAGTTACATTGGGCAACATTTTGTGAAGCTCAAGTGCTGCTATCGGAAATGGAGTTTCGTCGTACACTAATACTTCACCAGAGCAGGACTTTAATTTGGAAGCAGTAACTTGGGCAGCAAGACGGAAAGCAGAAGTGAAGGTGAGGCTATTGTACGCTCTTAGAGAGCTAGGAGGCAGTACAAAAAAAAATTCTCCGAAAAGTTCGTGAGTGCAGTCTTCCATTCTTACTGAAGATTCATTTTGTGACTGGTCGGCGACGTTCGATCGTTCTGAACATTTTGTTTTAGCAGTGCATTTCATCTGAGCAGTATCCTCCAACTTCGAAAATGATTCTTTATTCAAGATATAGTTAATTTCTTCATGTGGCATTTCCGTATAAGAAGCACTCCTGGTGTGAGTACAACCTCTATCTTCGTCCTCATATTTTTCCTTCATTTTCATCGACATTGCGGAAATTACTTTTGGCTCAGTAATAGGAGTTACGCGAATTACATCCGAAGCTGCCAATCGGAAGGCCAAGATATCGCCAGCCCGGACAGATCTCCTTGATATTGAAGGGTATACTGCTGTTTCCCAGCACCGGTTGTTACCAGGACGAGTATCGATCACATTCTTTTCATCGACGTACAGCTTGAAACACAAAGTAAGTGCGTCTACTTCGCCACTAGTTGAGCAACATACAGCAAATATTTTATCTGCTTTCCCACCAGAAAATTTTGTCAAATCATCGATGGAATTGAAATCAATGGTCAGCACTTTGTGCCACTGGCTCAGCAACTTGTGACCTTCGGGTAGATGCTCCAATCTCTCAGTAGTGTAAGGGTCTTCGCCACTCACGGAAGTGATTGAAATAGACCCTACGGTTGGAATATTGTTTTGACGTCTCAGAGGTTTAGAGTACCGACAGATGTACGCGCTCTCAACGATGTTGACATAGGCCTCGGCGCGACCAGGAATTACTCTGCTTTGACGGCCTGGAGGCTTTAGGAGGCGGAGCCAAGCATCCAAGATGGTGGGTATGCACTGCTCGCCCAGCAGTGCCGCGTCTAGAGTTTCGCTCACGACTAGATCCACTCTGTACAGTAACAAGAAGTTGCTAATTATATAATGTTTACATGATGTATAAAGTGTATTGCTTGACATAAAATTGGCTTGGGGAGTTTGACATAAGAAAGTTTAGATGTGCCCTCAAAAAAGTTTCTGTTGGCCTAAGGAAAACCGTAGTCCAGAATGAAATCTAAGCGCATGGGAAAATGAATAAGTTTATCTAAAACAAGAGTATTATCTCAAAGAGTAATATTGCGCAATAGAAATGCTGCGATGATGAGCACGGGAACAAGTTTTGGCAGTTGTAAATAATTGAAGTTAAAAGGCTAGAAACTATACCTCTCAGCTAGCTGCAGTGACGTACTGTGCATGTTCATGATTTTGATGCTTTGAAGTTTTTTTTTCGATTGGCTCGACTTAGACTGTCTTTTAAATCTTTTTTTCCTTCTGGTGTGGTTTTTCACAGACGCACTTGTGCAGCACTTCAGTTGAACTTCCGATTCAGCTCCAAAAGTAATAGTAGATATTTTTTCAAGCATTTTTTGTTCACGAGCAGAGCAAAATTCTTCTCTCTCTGAGCTGAGTGATCTGAAATACCCATCTTTTGTCGAAAACCTTTGGTTCTTGTCGTCTTCTTGAGGCTCAGCCACAGATAAACCTCCATTCTTTTGATACAATCTTTTCATTTCAACGTAACCGCCTCCACCGGGCTGTATATATTCAGCTTCCAGTGAATTACTTCTTACGCTCTGAGCTTGTAACCAGTCATGTTCCTTCTTTGATAATTCATGACTCTGTTCTTGATGCAAGTTGTCTAGGTCTTGCATGTCTATTTTGCCTTGAGTCGGAAGCACTGGCCTCTCATGCAACTCAGCAGATGAGTTAAGACGTATCACCTCTTTTGCCACCTCACACATGACGACGCTGGTGTCACACCCCATGACGGACACGCCAGGGTCGCACGCAGCGTACAAACTGGGAACACAGTAACAACTTGAGTTATTGAAGAAATAAGAATGCTATAGTAATAATTGATTAGTGCATGAAAAATCAATCATGTTTCAAGAATCGAGCCTGCAGTAATGCAAGCCTACGTCGTATGATGTATTTTATATAATATTCTTTTAAAGCAACATCATACCCTAAATAATCAAATAAATAGGTGAACATTTATGTGTACCGGTCTACGATACTGGGTAAACCTTGACATAATAATAATAATAATAATAATAATCACCCTAAAAACACTCAAATCTTTGTCAATGAAATCACTTAATTAGAAAGGATCCAACAACAGATGCTTGCAAGTCATTGGAACAGTTACTCATGAAGTGAAAATCGAAGTGAAAACACGGCAAGGAAGTTTATTGACACAGATACACATAAATAAATAGAAATTGTTGCCTTACCTCAGTAAACCAGAGCCAGAGCCAATGTCCAACACACGGACAAGCTTGGGCTCTGAGCAGCGTTGCAGTGTGTGCTCATTGTGCCTGGCAATGCTGGGGTGACCGGCGAGTCCACCATGTCCATCATGTTCAGTAGCGTCGAGTCTGCTGCTAGAAGTCTCTTGAAAAACATCACACTCAGGAGTCTGCCTAGAATTGTCCCCCAAATTTTGATCTGAACTTGAGTTTGTTGCAGATATCAGTGTAGACTTAGAACACAATGAAGAGATTTTTTCAGAGTAACTCTCTTGAATTAGCTCTGTTATTGAATTCTTAAGAGCATTTTTGAAAGCTAAGTTGCGATTTTTGTCATTGAGCATAGGTATATGCCAACGGTCAACAAGGGCATTTACAACAGTAGCCTGGAGTGTACGATAACATGGATCCCGTATCCTTCTTTTGCATTCATTGAAAATTGGTGAGGAAGATGGAGGGCAAGTAACTACATCACCTACAGTATCACCAGACATTCTTGTATTTTCTTTAGTCAAAAGTTTAGTACTTGAAAAATCACTTTCTGGAGGATTGGCATGTCTGTATTTGTGCTCGGACAAGAACCTTGCTGCACATTTTTCTGTATTAAGAAGTTCTGGTTGTTCTTTGAAGAGATTTGTGTTACTAATGTCACCCAGTGTCTCCTCATTAGCAGCTTTGCATTCAGAGGGGCAAGATGATTTGGATTTACTTCTTTTATGTCCTTTGCTAGAAACATCAGCTAACTTGGCAGAGCCAACCTGAACTTTTTCAATATCAGGATAATTCCTTAATTTGTTGGGTTTCTTTTTAAATTCTTTAGCACAACTTTTCTTGGCCCCTACATTTTCATTTGAGAAGATTGTACATCCCATCACAAGTAGCTGCCAAGCTTCTTGATACATCTCATTTCTGGAAAAAAATTTGATGGAAAATAAGAAACATGTTTTATCATCAGAACTTGATACATAAACAATCACAGATGTTTGACCAAAAATAGGAAAGTAAATTGTTATGCCACAAGGCATCTGTTGAAACAAATGTCCTCTAACTTGTACACAGAATCTTATTAACCCTTTAGCGACGAAAAGGACCATACGGTTCTCTCTTACGGTCTTTGGGAGAATTGTTTTAACAATTAAACAGTGAAACAAGAAGAAGAAGAAGGTTGCTAATAGGTTTGAACGCGGCGGCATGTTACAGCGTCGTTCTTTTGGCTGCCTGGCTCTCAGCGTGCTTTATTGCATCAGTGTACAGACGGTCTTTGTGAGCTTAAACGTAGAAACTAGAAAAAGAAATTGGTCGCTAAAGGGTTAAATAAATCACAACCTCATGATAATTGGTTTTTGTTGAAATTGACACCAGGTTACAGAAGTGAGAAAATTTATTACGAGCAGTTCACAGTATAAAGCATTATAGACCAGATAGACATTCATAACAATGTAATGTGGAAAATTAAATGAAAGATCTAACAGATATGCATACACTTACAGCTGTACAAAATATTACAAATAAACATGGTGGATGTTTTTATAATGAAGTGCTGCAGCTGATGTCTTCCAACATTATTATTTAAAAAAGGGAGATTCAAATGTTACACATACATGGCATAATATGCCTGGTGATACCAGCTTATTGCTATCATGAGGGGAAAACAAGCACTACAAATTGCTACAATATTGCACCAAACTGTGATGAAACTAAAGAATTTGATCTCAAATATTATTAATTTGTAAAGCATGGAATGCAAAGTTGTTCTTTACTTATTGTAGTTGTACCAAAATATATTAGGAATAGATGTCTGTAGCAAAAATTACTGATGAACTGTGGCTCAGTTTCAATACATTCTTATAATTTAAAAAAATAAAGTTGAGAGTCAAAATAAAACATGAATTATTAGTACTTGTAAATCCCTCTTCATAGCACCAGAGTTGAGTTATTACAAAGTTAAAACTAGTAATGAATATAAATGAAAGCAATTGTATGAATTAAACAAAATTTAATAATGAACAATAAGGAAATGAAGTAGCTTTCCCAAAAATATGGTAATATGTAAAATAAACAAGTTGTTACTCACCCAGTGATAACCATGCACACTAGATCTTAACTCAATGTTGAATGCTATTTGTGGTAAGTCTAGTCTTCTTTGAAAGTACTTATAAGACCAAGAATAAGGTTCACTAGTAAGCAAATAATACCTGCAGAGCACTAAAGCTGTTAGGTAGACCAGGTCCACTGACTGAGGGTACAGTTGCTGGAGCAGCTCCAGGCAGGGCAGCAAATCCTCCCCTTCATGCAGAGCATGTTCTGGGTGATAGAAATCAATTCCTTGAACACAGACATGAATTAAATTTTTCCTTCATAAAGTTTGATTCCAAACAGTAAGGTTATCTCAAGCAACTTCAGAGAACTAATAATTTTATGACTTTATTCCTACTAGATTGAAACAGTGAACATATTTATTTCAATTTATAGAGAAAAATACACAATAAATATCCTACACCCTTTACACCATAATCAAGTTAACTACTTGAATTTCAGAATGCACATACATTGGCATTGGCAGTAAACTTCACACAACTAATAGCTCAATTTCAAACTTGATAAATTCAGGACTAAAAGTTGGTAATATTAATGATTCTGCTAAATAGATAAATTAAATTAAACTTAACTGAGTTTATTTGAACTCAATTGTATTCTACTTTTGCTCTTCTACTCTTACTTACCCATCTTATTTTCTTGAATAAATTCAAATTAAACTTCACATACATTTTCTCATAGGTTTAATTAAATATGGTTATCCTGAATTTTTTTTTGGAAATAATTCAACAAAAATTATAGTAGTTTACTTTATTGATGGAAAATGACACTAAATTGATTCAGTCTAAGATAAACTATACTAACTTTACACCAGTCAACCAATCCTGGGTCAGTTAGGAATCCTGGGTCAGTTAGGAATCCTGGGTCAGTTAGGAATCCTGGGTCAGTTAGGAATCCTGGGTCAGATAGGAATCCTGGGTCAATTAGGAATCCTGGGTCAGTTAGGAATCCTGGGTCAGTTCAAAATCCTGGGTCAGTTAAAAATCCTGGGTCAATTAGAAATCCTGGGTCAGTTAAAAATCCTGGGTCAATTAGAAATCCTGGGTCAGTTAGGAATCTGTTTTTAGAAACTGAATAAAATATGTGCTCTTTTAGGTAATGACACATTTAAGTATTATTACTCACATATAAAATTGGTTTTTAAAAGCAAAATATCTAAAAGTTATATATTAATTTCAGTCAAAACATTGTGCTACTGCTAGCCCAAACTTTTTAAACAATATACAATCAATGAACTTGAAGTACCAAACTTTTTTATGGTTAACAATTAATTTTTTTCTACTGACTTAAAATACATCTTAATCCTGGAATGACATAGAAATATTCAGCATCAGAGACTAGGTGGGCCTGTGAGGCCCAGTCACTTAAGTTACTTATTTAATACTTTTCTGTGTCATGATTATAAATAAAATGCAAATGAAGTCACAGTTTCAGATTCCAAAAATTATTAATTAACAATTTACAGGCTTGTTAATTTTGACATTGGGCCTCATGCCCACTTTGTCATTTCAGGCTTAAGCCTTTTTACCAGCATTTAGGTCATAAACTTTTGAGATATTGGTTTTTGAATGTTAACACTTTAATTTTTAGATTTACATGGAATTTAAACATTGGAGTTATTCTTTTTCTAGTAGTATATTATGTGTTTAATATAACCCACTGAAAAAAGGCTAGGGTATTTCAAGTCTTTTTGTTAATTTTAGATGAAGACCTAGAACTGGCAGGATAACACCAAGAAATAAAAAAATTGGGGGAGCTGACACAACTCAAGCTTGGCTTATTTCACATGAATTTCAGTGTAAGTTATTACTCCCTTCAAGTCCTGCTCTTATTTTTACTTATTTCTGAAGAACTAAAATAAGATTTTCTCCCCAAAAACTAACAATTGTAACTGATTTTTATAAATGGTAAAAACCCTTACTACTGTTTTACAATTCATCAATTTTTCATGAATTAATGAATTCAGTGTTTACGTAGATCACCCATGTGCGGATATAAAATAGTGGACTTGAATAATTCCCTACATGCTTTATAGAAACCAAACTACTAATAAACTTACCAATTTCGTAACATATCTGGGTAAATAGTTTTTTCCTAGAATGTGGTTCAATAATGGCTTTGTAGATAATTTTCTTCAATTTTTCCATTCTTGATATATAGACTTAGACTATGTAGCACCGATTGTTTACAGCTGTTCCGACTTCCGTTTTGTATTGCATTAGCGATGTCGGAAAGGTACAGAAATACTTTCATGAGCAACTAGGTGTAAACATTATTTTCATATTCGTATAAATAATCTATTTTCACTCAATTAAACAAAACAACCCTCATATTTTTTAAAATCCAAGTGGAAAAATACTCTAGTTGTGTTTTATTTCATAAGAGATTTTTCTATGGGTAGCCGATAAGCCTCCTGAAAGATTTATTTTAGAGTTCATATACCCAAAAAACCATTTAAAAATAGGTAATAAAGAGTATTACAAAAGTAAACCTGTGGTACTTGTTGTATGAGCATAATACAAGTAAAACATTTTGGTACAGCGGAATATTTTCGTGGTAGAAGCTGAAAATGTCCAAAGGGACGAACGTCTTACTCTCGTCAGTGATGACACTCAAAAGTGTGACCCTTTCGCATTTCAAATCTGCCGCGGGAAACCGTGGTTGCTGACAGCTGGGGTAGGTCTCATGAGCGCAGGTATTTATTTTATATTTATTTTGTTTAAACAATAAATGAATATTTTACGTACTCTGTTCTTGGTGAATGAAAGCTGTACGCGCGTTTTATGAGTCGCTTGATATTTGTTTTGCATATAAAGCTGATCTAAAATTGGTGGTGAGCTATGTTCATAAAGATAGGGCAGGAATGTGATATTGTTTTTAGTATGTATGTATTGCCATCTCACTTGAAATGTGCACCACTTTCACTTTTTATTTAGTATTGCTGTGCATGAACGTAAAAGTTTTGACATTCTCATAATTGGCTGAAATTAAGCCACCTTCACCAGTTCGAACCATAATATGCAAAATTTGAATGGTTCACCGAATAAGTTTATACAATTATAAGGTCTAAGCTGTATGCTAAATGCAATTCTAGTTTGAATATGTTGTTGTTTTTCTTTTAAGTGATGCAGTGTCAGCAATTATTTATTGTGTAAACATCATGAAGCTGTGCAGGTGTTGCACCATGTCAGTGATCATATTTTGCCTTATGAATGAACGTAGGAAACTAGTAAGGCTGTGATGCAAGAAATAATATCAGATGTAACCTTGACGAAGTGTTAAAATTTTTTCCAAAAATTTCAGAATCTTGCATCTAATTGTACAAACAGTTATGACATGAAGCTCAGAGATGAGTATCTAATTTCTACTATAGGGTGGGTTAAAAGTGAGGTAACTTGGCAGATGTACAATTGTCATTACCACTGTTTTCCTGCCAATGCTGACATACCAAAAAAACTTTATAAAAGAACCTTCTATTGCTATAACTGATTTTGAATTGTGCCTTCCTTATAACCCACCCTGTATTAAAAATTTTATGCCTATTACTGCAGTAGCTTATAATGGAAAGTCCAGGTTGTAAGTACTAAGGGACTTTTTGAGGATGATGCATCTGTTGTGACCTTTAAGGCTTACAGTATTTTTATTTTCTTATTCTAAGCACTTGTGTTTCACACTTTTACAGACTGTGCTGAAAAGAAACTAGTGATGGATGTGTTTTGTGTATCATGGTTACCAGAGGATCACATAGAAGAGCTTTGTAAAGTTCTAAAAGGTATGAACTACAGGGAGAAAATATCTTATATGTACAAGTTACAGTGAAACTGTTACTGCTGACTTTAACTAACAAAATATCTTTTCAAAGTATATATGCAGTTGTATATACATAGCTAGTACATTTATGAATATTGTAATTCTATTTTACTTAAATTATATGAGCTTTTCAAATGATATATTTTTCTTTTCTTTATTTTCAAATATTTTTGTTAGATGGTATGAAAGTTGTTTATACTTTTAGAGGAAATAACAATTTTCATGAACTTGTAAATAATTCTGATTCTGTACTTGAATATCTTCATAGATCAGTCTCTATATCCATGGTAGCTTAGTATTGTCTTTTGATAAATATAACTATTCAACATGGCTTTTAGTTTAAATAGCCTATTTCCAATGTTCTTTGGTTGCAATATGTGTCATTTTCCCAGATGCCAGTGTGGACAGCTTGGAACAGTGTCTGGTGGAGTATAATGTTCTTTGGTTGCAACATGTCATTTTCCCAGATGCCAGTGTGGACAGCTTGGAACAGTGTCTGGTGGAGTATGTGGTGGACAGCATAGAGCCTGCAGGCTGGAGGGCCGTGTGGAGGCCTGACCCCATCAGGACACCACCAGGAGCCTTCAGACACAACTATGCCTTCAGTGACCATCAAGAATACATTGTAGAAGTCAGAATACTTTTTATCTTTTACTCTAATAAGTTACTAAGATATTTGAAGATTTTTAAATCACTGATTTTTCATTAAACTTGAAATGACTTTGGTAAAGTAAAATGGGATCAAATATGAAGTTGTGCAGGCACTAAAAGGTTCAGAAATGTCTGTACAATATTGGGCTAATTGGCTAAGCCTACATATATCATGAAGGTAAATTGATAATTACTGCTGTACAAGTGCTATCAAAATAATTTTACTTCTTTGTATTCACTATATTTTCACCTTTCTTTGCTTGCCAGAGTTATAATTTTATTGCTGGTCAATTTTGATGTTTTCAAGTCAGTTTTTGAGTTATTCTTTTAACATTAGTCGTCTTCTTGTCATTTTTTATTTACTTTTAAAGGATGAGCAACCTGTGATCCTTTTATATAATGCTTGATCCTTTTTATAATGCAGGTCAGGCAATGATGCTATTTTAGTTTACCATAAGAAAAAGCAATTCCTTTCTAACTGAAAATATGGTTATAAGTATTTCTATGAAGAGCAAGCAATGACTCATGCTATGATTGAACAAGTGCTCTGAAACTCTAACAATGTTATATTGCGTATGTTATTGAATTCCTGAACCTGTACGGAACCAAACTTATAGCTGCATTATGAATAATATGATTCTCTGTGCATGGAATAATGCTAAAATCTGTTACTGTTTGAGCTAGTCAATTCAATAATTTGGAATTTGAAAATGGCATTACTGGTCACCAGATCATGAGTTCACATATTTATTTTGTTTCCAGGTTCATGATGTTAACCTGGAGAAGCTGGAAGCTAAAGTTCAGATTGTGAGCTCAGCATCTGATTTTGTTGCCAAGTTGAAGACCTTCCCCAAACAGCCCATTCCTGAAGGTGTCCAGGGCGTGGAAACCAATAAAGAAATTCCTCCATCAGAAACAAGAAAAAGAGAAGAAGGAACAGATAATGCTTGTCTGCAATTCAAGTCAGAGAAGAAGACCAAAAGACGGGATAGGAAACCTACCTCTGTCATCATCACAGAGACCAAAGTGCTGGGATCGTCCTCCTTAGTGAACAGTGATGTTCCTATGAACGAGTCTGAAATGGCTGTTGATGAGCAGTGTGATTCTGATTCTGCTCAAAATACTGCAACCAAAAAACCTATGTCTAGTCGAATTGAAGAGTGTAGCGATCATTTGAGGAGAGCTTTAAGTGAAAGTGCTGGTGTAAAGCTGGCTGATGAAACCATCGTTCGGGCCCGTGTGTGGGAACTCACTCCTCTTGTTGAGCAGGAAAACCATGTACTGGACGTGGAGACGACTGCTGAAGTCACTGCTCTTGTCAGGTGTGAACACATTATAACTATTTCATTTTTATGTATCTACTATACTCGTACTTTATTACCATATTTATAGAAATCAGTGTTACTTTTATTTTGTTTAGTGAATGAGTAAAGTTTTTCTATCAAATCACTGGTAGACGTTCAGACTGAGGCTGTAGACCATTCTTTCAGTTTGAATTTCATAACTGCGTGAAAAATTATGTTTCCTTGGAAGTAGTATCAGGATTGTTGAATTTAAGTTACTCGAGGGATAGCATATTAAAAAGTAGTATAAAAGTTTAGTTTGCAATGATAACATACTTGCTTAGGTACATTCATTTTGTGAAAGACAAGTAATTTTTAGTTGTTTTCCTTGTATTACAAAGCATTTGATGTATCTAAAAAGCATCTTATTATAGCACCTTGAGCATTTTTTCACAAGAGACTCTTTATATTTTGACAGGCTTTTATTAACGAGTTTTTATTACATGCGTTTTGTTGGTGTTTGTTCAGATTCTTCTATGAGCACATTTTCTACCCGTGGGATGCGGTTGCCGAGTTCTGCTGCTATGACGATACTACAGTTGCCGACCGCCACCTGCTGTCAGTTTCTGCACTCACTTCTTGATATTATAGTTTGAAAAATCTGACCTTTTTTGAATTAAATTTCATGTATTTGCTTGTTTGCAAGTACTGTCTTAAAGTTTTATTACAGAGCATAAGCTAAGATTAGAAAACGTCAAAACAGGCGCTCAGAAAGTTGGTTGCAAACTTGTGAGTGTTCCAACAGACATCTTGTCTCGGTTGGGACTTCTGTAATCTAGGGGAAACTTTTTTCTTGTGTTGCCTTATTGTTTTCCTCATTATAGAATTATATCTCAAAACATGCATTCATGATTTCCTTTAAAGGTATTCAATGAATCTTGAACTCTTCATTTAAGGATGACGCTTTTTTACCATGATGTATATCTAATCGCTTAGTTTATGCTCATATTTTTACAAAATCACTTTTGCAGTGGTTCACACTCGAACTGAATTAGGCAATCATATATGTAATTTATAGCTGAATTGAATTATACGTTTGATCATTTCTTGGGGATGAACATGTATTATTTTATGACATCTAAAAGGTTTTTTTATATCAGTTAAGAACTGCAGTAATTTTGCTGGCTACATTCATGATGTAATTTTGCTGGCTACATTCATGATGGTAGACCAATAAATTGAATGGCCGATGAACTTTACATCGAATGAACGTGAAAGAACTTCATTTAAAGTAGCTGTAAAGAAACAAGCATACTGACAACATTAGGGTGCTCCTTATTTTTATTTGTAAATTTAAAGGGTACCGTGGTTTTAAAATGTTAGTTTTAAAAGCCCTGGGTTCCTTTAAATTTATTAAAAAATGGACCACCCAAGAAAACATACATATATGTACACAGGTTTGACTAGCATGAACATTGAGCTCACAGCTAGAACTTACTCGTCTCTCTGTGGAGTTTGAAAGTAAGAGCACATGCTATTTTATTGTGCAAAATTTACATAAAAAATTATGCAGAAATATATCAATTTGCTAGTCAAATGCCAAATGTACTATATTATTTCATATAAATTTTGGTTTTCAAGTACAATATTATGTATAATAGAAGCTCTAAAATATTGTTTTGCTATTGACAAAATTGACTTTATTGAGCTGAAGAATTGACGATCTTACTCGAACATTACCATGGGTTATAGATGCTTTGAAGAGTGTCCTTGAAGATAAGTTTTACTACTTGTTCCTTGCAGTAATACTAATAATTGTGCAGTCTGTGTGCATGGTATCCACTACAGCATCTACAATTCTGCTTTCAGGAATATGTTGTACTGCCATTGGTTGGTAGGATATGCTTTTTGCACACCACACAGAAAGCAGTACATCACTCAGTATTCAATGATGTACTCTTTTTTATGCAGTATGGATCTTGATGTACAGTGTGGCTTACGACGTACAGTATGGATCTTGTACAGTGTTACTTACGACGTACAGTATGGATCTTGATGTACAGTGTGACTTACGACGTACAGTATGGATCTTGATGTACAGTGTGACTTACGACGTACAGTATGGATCTTGATGTACAGTGTGACTCACGGTAGAAAGGAACACTACTGCATCAAACAGGAACACTACTGCATCAAACAGGAACACTACTGCATCAAACAGGAACACTACTGCATGAGACAGGAACACTACTGCATCAAACAGGAACACTACTGCATGAGACAGGAACACTACTGCATCAAACAGGAACACTACTGCATGAGACAGGAACACTACTGCATGAGACAGGAACACTAC
>VCRD01000499.1:4174-15657 GCA_006783055.1 Trinorchestia longiramus
TCGTGCGTAAAAGTGTCGTGCGTAAAAGTGTTGTGCGTAAAAGTGTCGTGCATAAATGTTTGTGCATAAATGTTTGTGCATAAATGTTTGTGCATAAATGTTTGTGCATAAATGTTTGTGCATAAATGTTTGTGCATAAACGTTTGTGCATAAACGTTTGTGCATAAACGTTTGTGTAGGAATGTTTGAGTTAATGTCTGTGTGTTAGTGGTTGAGTGTTGGTGTTTGTACAAGTGCGTTGGTCCCTTCCAGTGTACCTCGTAGAACCAGCTCTGCTAGGTGGTATTCTTCAGTACTCAGTGACAGCTGTAGTTTTTGTTGCAAGTTTGGGGGGAGTTTCTTTGTTATGCCTTCTTTACCTTTCCACTTTTCCCTCCTCTCAGGGGAGGGAAGCCAGTGAATTGTGCAACGGAGTCTGCGCTTGCGTTTCCGTTTATTTTTCTTTATGCTTCTTGCTACACCTCGTCGTCCCACGAAATACCAGTGTAAAATACTTTGCTAACTGCAGTGGACTTAACTAACCAAGATATGAAAATTTTGCTTATGAGTTGGGTCACCCGAACAAAATTTTCAAATAAGTTCTCTGCAATGACCTCGTGTGATGGACGATTGTCGATTAACGCTAAAGATAATGATGATAATAATGTTCGTTCACAGAGCAAAGGCGGAAATCAAATTAAAGCTAGCAACAGAATGTTTGATGTGTGACACTTCAGCTTATAGATTACTAACGATGTCATAAAAACATTGACATGGTTCAGCAGTTCCACATTTAGTCGATGTCCTCGTTTGAATTTAGCACTCGAGCCCGCCCTGATCTCGCCCAAATATACTCCTTAATTTTTCTGGTGTCTTCCCCCATAAGTCAGTGTTTGCATTGCGTCAGAGTGTGGAGACGGACCGATAAACTCGGAGAAATAAAGCTCTGAGCACGTCACAGAGGCGTCGATTCATTCCGCTAAGAGCAACAAGGGGACCCAGCTGACTGCTGCTCAGCTCTGAAGTGAGGTGCCAGGTGCTACCGTGGGCCATCACAGTGCTGTTACCGTTCTGTCGTGTTCAATGTTGACAGGTCTCGTCCTGGGTGTGAGTTGTGATCTGTGTGTGAGGTGTGTTCTGTGTGTCCGTTGCTGTCATGTGTGTGAGCTGTGTTCTGTGTGTCTGTTGTGTTCTGTGTGTCCGTTGCTGTCATGTGTGTGAACTGTGTTTTGTGTGTCCGTTGCTGTCATGTGTGTGAGCTGTGTTCTGTGTGTCCGTTGCTGTCATGTGTGTGAGCTGTGTTCTGTGTGTCTGTTGTGTTCTGTGTGTCTGTTGAGTTCTCTGTGTCTGTTGTGTTCTGTGTGTCTGTTGTGTTCTGTGTGTCTGTTGTGTTCTGTGTGTCTTATTGTATTCTGTGTGTCCGCTGCTGTCATGTGTGTGAGCCGTGTTTTGGGTGTCTGTTGTATCATGTGTGTGAGCTGGCTATGTACTGTGTGTCCGCTCGCGTGGAGTCTGTAATCTAATTTTAACATTATGTAAGTCAGTGCAGTGTTTTAGTAGAGCTGCCCATAATGTTTGGCTACCGTTCTATCTTCAGCGTCCAATTATAATACTTCGTTTTCTATGTAATGAGTTTTACGTTTTTCATTCGTTTTTATATTAAGTGGAAGGTGTACAATAGCACTTAGAGATATTGCGTGCTAGGGGAAACATTTAAGAGTTACAGCAATTGATAGCAGTCATACATTTTGAAAAACAGTATTATTTCACGTCAAACTTGTTTTACGTCTTCCATTTCGTCCGACTAGTGGCAGTGTGAGCAATAAAACCAGGCAACGATGATGACTCACTTCCACATATGTGCGATGGCTCCAAGTTTAGCCAATAACTTAAATGAAATGTCCATAAATATTTGTCTATTTAATCAAACAACTTTTTAGGAAGCATACCTTAAGTATCAAATATTGGTATATCATAAACAAAAATTATATCATCTTATTTCAGCTGGCAATTGAATAAAGTAATCATAAGATAATCACATAATTTGTGTTTTTACCATTTGCCAAACATAATTGAAGGGTGGACAGCACTAGTGGACTACTTGCATTTTTTCCTGTGGGAAAAAATGCAAGTAGTCCACTAGTGCTGTCCACCCTTCAATTGTTGCAACGATAATCTAGTTTTGGACCCGTAAAGTTATTTAGTGTTATAACTGTGATTCAGCCTACCTGTATCTGCCTTAGCACTGTCAGTCCATCTCATTCTGAAGGCCACTCTGTCAATGAAAATCACGCTCTCCCGTGATGCTTCATAGTCATCGAAATCGCTTAGGTTACACGTTGAATTTTCTACCGTAGATTTAGATGGAAATGGCCATCGAAAAATTAGGTTGGTAGGAAAAGTAACCGCTAATATAAGCTACTGCCACCATGCCATGCTTCATCTCGTGGTCGGGTAGCAAGAAGTCGGTGGTATGAAATCCACGGCTATTCCTTGTCGAGTAAGCAGTTTTTGAGTTATCAGTTGAGTTTACATTGTTCTTCTCGGACGATGAATAGTTCATTGTTCTTCTCGTTCTTTCTCGTTTGAAAGATACTTTACTAAATGTTTTTCTTACATAGTGTAGGAAATATTTTGCTGCTAAAATAGTGTAAACTCCATAGCTTTACATGTATCCGAAGAAGTTCAGTAGTAGGGCTGGAAAATTAATCCCGGAATTGACTCTCATAAGACGTCGTGCTGATTAAGGGAGTCTCATAGTTGAGTGACGTAATCTTGATAAGCGATATTCAATTTCAATCATGAGAATCGTTGCAAAATGTGACTTTGATCCCAAATGTAACCAACTTCCTTATAATGTGTATGTGCTCATAGACTTGTAGGAACCATTAGCTAAAAACTGCCTACTGGATAACTTAACTACTCGATCGATTCTTGCTACGCTCTCTTTGGATAGAGACTCAACACATAACGTTGCAGGGAAGTTTCTCGTACTTCATCGAATAATTCTTATTCGTAGATTTCTACTATTTTTACCAGCTGTTTTATTATATCCTCTCTAATAAGGAGTCTTTACGTGTTTGAAAAGACTTGATAGTATACTCTTTTGAAATGTCTTTCGGTGTCGTCTGTTTTTTAGAACCTCGAAAATTGAGGTTTTATGTCCCATTACTTTAATGCGCGCGTAATAGAATCACTCTATCAATGCGCATCTTAAACATGAAACAGTGAAGATTGTCTCGAAAGTCGAACACTGGGTGATTATTGTGGATTTAAAGCTCCGAAGCTACTCAGTAAAAAATATCCAAAGTTTTTGAACTTCGTCGTTGACGATTCGGAAAAATCACAATCTTGTTCAGCTTTCGCTGTAGCAAACCAAAGATACTAGCTTCTTAAGTAGAAAGTATTATGCCCCATGTTGTCCTTCCTGAAATTAGCTTTACTATAGTATATCTTCTCAAACTTTTACTGATCTAAAACTGCATTTTGCATGTTAGGGAACTATGAGAAACCTGCTGACTGCACACCCAGAGGTAGAGGTTACAGGCTCAGATGTTCTGTATACCATTTACGTTTGAGTTCATGTTTTTGTCATAAGTGGAATTGTGTCCAGAGAGGCTTTGTGTCTAAAACATATTTTCTAAAATTATTATAAACTTCTCAAAACTCTTGTCTGAATCATGAAGTGATATAATTTCATTCCGAAATAAAAGAGCTTCAAAATCGATTCACGAGACTTCGAGCTATTCATCGAGGTACTAACGACGACATTTCACGGGAGAGAAAAAATCGTGAAAAACGACATGAGTGGTGAATTTTAATTTAGGTTGTGGAAGAAGATGCTAAAATGCCCAGACAGATTGTTGGTCTTTGAAATGGTAATTTTGTGTGGAAAAAATTGGCTTGTTCTAGGTGCGACGAACAGGCCGCAGCGAAGAAAAGAGGCCTGACAAAGCAGGCACTGACGTGTGAAGCAGGCCTGTCTCGCTGGTTTCTATCGTACATATACTGCTTTCACCTCTGGAAATACGAGGGAACAGAGAGTGACGTCACAACTGCTTGGTTTTATGCTTTTGCTGCACTGAAGTCAATGGGGTGAATGTTGATAGGGCATTGAGAAGGTACTGTTTTGGCGCTATGTGATCGGTTATATAGTAAAGATAATTCAAACTAACGCCACTAAAGGTAATATATGTCAAGGGGAATAACTATAATGATTACTCACGAGGCATTCACGTTCATGTATTATTGGAAATTGTGGATGGAAATTTGTTATGATGTAAAGATCATAAACAATGAATCGGTCATTGGAAGGAAGTGTCGAAACCAATTAGTTTGATGTTTGTGTCTTCACTGAGAAAATAAGGTTCACCGAAATAAAACACATCATTTACTAACTGATTACGCAAACGTATTTTTTGGCATTGGAAGTTAGGTTTCGTATCACTTCTATAGAGTACTTGCGGTGCTACCAAGAATTGCAAAGTGCTTTTACCATTACTCATACGTATCATGGTAACTAGAAAAAAATTATGCGCTTAAAGAAATGGACAGTAATAGGCAAGTGCCGACTTTATTAATGCTAACGCATGCTTTATTCTATAGCAATGAAGGAAATGAAGCAGATGTCCTGACTAAAGTAATTCTCAAAGTTACTCAAAGCAAACTTACTTAATAACTCAGCGCCAAGAAAGTGCTGAGAAAATTCTGTATTGTTGCTCTCCTACGGTTTTCACCACCGGTCTCGTAAAACCCACATCATTGGAAATAATATAAAACAATGAATTTGAAAAGAAACCTTAAATTTCGTAATACTTTCTGGAAAAAGTTGGGAAAATTGATTTTTTTAACACAATGCGTGGTTCGAAATAGCTGATGAATATAAACATCAATAGATGAGCATAGATGCCCAAAACGACGAGTTTTGCTATATGTTCTTCAGAACATAATAACCGATTTCAGAACTATTTTTTATTCATGAAAAAAATCAGCTCTATATATGCTTGAATTAGTCAAATTGCAGTCCTTGAAGAGCCGTGCATCTTTGCCATTGGTTAAACAAATAATTTATGCTTTGTTGATTAAAATCCTTAAGCTTTATTGCTAGGAAATCTTTAGATTCCATCTCTGCTTTGGATGTGAAAGTTTTATTGGTCATATAAGTGTTTAGATATTCGAAAAATGATTGTCCGTGGGTGAAGGATCCGGAGAGTAAGAAGGATGTTAACACGTTGACTCCGATTGCCTGATTGGTGTAAAACTTCACTATGTACGCATAGTCACTAGAAGGATCTGAAAAAATTACAGAACCTAACCTAAGTGGTACACATACGTACCACTTCGGAGTCAACGTGTTAAATTTCGTTTACCAAATGTGTAAGTTTCCACAGCTTCATCCTGGCAACATGTGTCAGCACATTGTTTGGAAACAGCATTAGGGCACACCGATTCACTAGAACAGGTCTCATTTTTTGCAAGTGAACGTGTATTTCCTCGAGTTGCAAGCCTCTGCTATGCTATGTTGGTTTCGAAAAAGCGGAAATGGAGAACACCAATTACGAACCATTAAACAGTCGCCATAATTTTCTGCTGATGCAAGTTTGGTTTTAGGAAATGTTGGATGGTTTATCACGATTGACGTGGCCATTCAAGATTATCATAATGGATCCATTTTTTGTCACAAGTAGTATTTAAAAATAGATTAAAATAGAATATGGTAATAGGAACGAGCCGTTGAGTCCATTCGTGGGTTGTACCCGACTCCCATACCATTTAACCCTTACGATCCTGTTGGAATATATATGTCCCAACAGATAGCAAAAGCTGGATCGAAAGGGGGAAAGTAGAGCGCTCACCTCAATCATGCACTGACATTTCAGTCACGCACTCTCGCTGCATTCATGCAAGCAGAAAGTTGCTGATTCAGTTTCCTGCTGCTGCTGATTCTGCTGCGAGAAGCTGGAGTTGTGCCACGTAGGAATGCTATCACAATGTCACGGCCCCTCGCTCACTTCAACAGCAGCTCAGTAATCCTATTCATTCTAGAAGATCGCTAAGTATTAAGATTCACAGAAAAACAATTCTCTTCCTCGCACCCCCTCATTTGTCGAAATTTTTGACGTACAAAATTTGCTTCAGATGGTCTGACACCTTTGAAATACTGAAATAAAGTTTCTAAGACATTTCTCTGATACATTATTGTAAGTTTTGTTCAACAAAGGCTTTTAAATACTCATTGTCGAGAAGACACGGCTGTCTACCTTCATCTTTGAGGCTCATCATCATTACAGCATTTCTGAAGCGACCTTCGTACTGTCCGATCGTTCAAGGATCCTTTACCTCGTACGAAAGTAAACGAAAACTTTTGTGTTTCATGTTCTTTATTAAGAGCTTGTATCTTTCAATTGTGTTTTTTGGAATAAATGGGTATGGGAGTATTAAAGAGGTCGTATCAATTAATATGTATGTAAAAGTTTACTTACGATATAATAAAAATACAATGATAATATTTAATTTCACAACAGTATTACTAAAACAGAAAGTATTGTTTGATTAACTTAATATTAAAGATTTAAATAAACATCTAAAGCATCTGCTTCTACAAAAACATCATCTCCCTACTGAAATAAGAGTTTTTCAGGTTCAAGATTACTTATGCTTGCTAAGCATATAATTGCTAGATAGCCTACGTGTAGGAATATTTTTTTGCAGAACAGCTGAGCAGACCACGTAGTGCATACATACGATTTCCTTATTCATCATCTAATACTCACAAATACCTTCTACACTCCTACATATTAACAGCGTTTCTTTAGTAAGCAGCCACAATCCGTTTCTTGCATGCATGCCGGCTCCAAGCCGTGGTTCCCACAAATTGATTTCGACCAGAGCTTAGTCCCGGAGAAAGCATAGATTCTTCCATGTGACGAATTTGGCGAGCTGTGCGGCGGCCGCGAGCTGCTGCGTGGGCCAGCGAATAAAAAGATGCAAATACAGTGAATGAGCCTTCGAGGAACGGTCAGCAGTTTCGATATGGCTATTGCCTATGGCTTGGAAGAAGAGAGCGCCGTCGGACTTGCGGGTTATTGTGATGAGAAGTTGCCCATTCTTTTGGAGACAACGAGTCGCCCTGCAGTCCTGCCTTCCAAAATGTAATACATCGAGTCATGTTTGACTCATGGTCTCATAAAATTTGGGTGCATTGCCGTGGCTTGCCAATAAGTACGTCCGTTTCTCTAGATACTTTCGCTTATCGTTTTATTGTATTCCTGCGAAGCAAATATTGAAATTTACGAGCTCACGTACATAATGAATCACCTCATTCATTATGTCCCTCCAACATGTGAGCAGGATTACGGCCATACAAGCCATGCTCAAGACGAACACATAGTCGAGTAACATTTGAGGGTACAGATGGCTCCTCAACTAGTATTTAAACGTACGATTTGTGAGTGAATAATTAACTTGGTCAACGCTATTGGTTGGAACATATAAAATTAAGGAACTTGACTTTGCCCTATTATCTTGAAGTATTTCTAGATTTATTTAACTCGAAGGTTCTTACGCAATTTCTTCTTTAAGTCATAAACGTTTCTTGTTATTATAGTTGGAAACAGAGGATAAAATCAATGGATTTCTAAACGCATACCATAAAATAAGTGGATCATCAAGGCGCTATTTTTTGTATTGAAATACATCCTTAAAACATTTGAAACACTTTTGCCATAAAGTGAATAGTCAGATACTCGCACCGCTTGAGGTCCAAAATGATTTGATTATATTGTTAGAGAAAAATTTATTGTGTTGTCACTTTAGTTATGGTTCAAAAACTCAAGTGCTATGCTGCTGATTGAATAATAAAATTGTATTGGTACCTCTCGGCACGTGGATGAAAGACATAAAAGCTTCTTTGTTCTCTGTGCATTACGACTTTGCTGGCCGAGCTCGTTGTGTAAAGCAGAAGTTAGTAAATTCAGTATTCGATGAATGATGTCCCTCACAATTCGACTCTGATATGAGTTAGAATTTCAGCCAGGAGCGTGGTCAAATAATGACCAAGCACCGTGCCCAGATGGGAGTTGATGAAAGACCTATAGCATCGCTTGTGTGATCTACCGATTGTTAATTGTGGGCCTGTGAGACTGCGGGATCGTGTTTCGATCACCGCCGCACTTGCTATCTAGCACCATCATTCTGTTGCATTGTTTCCATGATCTCTTGATGAAAGTTATGGAGCAACTTTTAGCATCGTATGAGGGCATTCTGAACTGCAAAACGAAATTGAGGAAGCCGAAGAGCTTGATTGATTATTTTTTGTTAGATTTGGGTGAAACAATACATGTTTGAAAATGTATTGGTAGTATGACTGATCCATTTTTTTCAGTATTATGTTTATAGGATTTTTATGATAGAATGAGAGCTAGTGTGTAGTGCTTGATTATCGATGGTGTATAAAACATATCTTGACATAGATTTTTCATAACATTGTATAAACCAATGTTGACTCAATTTATCCCAGGACAGTAATAAGTTTTAAGCGGTATGCAGTTCTAAACATTTTAATTTCTGCGCAGTAAACTCTCACATGTTTACTGTCCACTATTTTCCTTTTCATAATTCATATTATCTATTGTTCTCATTGATTATTAATTAAAAAAAGTCTTGAGTGCCCATAAATTCAAGATAAAAATGTAGTAGTGCAGTAATGATTGGCCTTCTTGCGTGGTATTGGTGATCGTAAATTCCTTGTTGTAATCGATTTTGATGCATCAATCTTTCAGTTAATTTCTAAGCTTCGTGGGCTGGTTGATATTGTAGAAATTCCTCTTCAGAAACCACATTTGGGTAGTCTGAGACGATACATTCGAAATAATTTAACATTTAGCTAGTACTAAATTAAACACAATGAATGTGATACAAGAAAGTCCTTGTTTAGTGCTGAATACAATGCTAAACATCAATTTAGTTGTCAATTTGGAGTTCTAGTCAAGAGGCACTTTATAAGTTTTCAGCAAAAATGATCATAGAAATTCAAGCTTAAGAATTGAAACGGATGCTGCTACCAACTTTCCACGTTCAATATAACTCGTTTTCCTGAAAGTGTCATACAATCTCGTGAAGCAAAAATCTTATTTTATGATGACAAAGTCATTCATCGTTGTGAAAATCGATGGCGGAATGAAGTAACAAAAATTAATCATACATCTTTTTTATTTTCTGAATAAATATATGGAGTCTCAAGGCAAAGAATATACATTTATCATTCAACATGTTATGTCTGTATAAACATTATAATACTTTAATTTTTTTAAGTCACGTCTGTTATTGCATTTTTTTGCGTGAAAATTACTTCGAATAAACTTTTCATGTTTGGAATTTAGTATATAGCATTGTGCTCGACAAAAATAAGGCACAATCCGACTGTGTTTCAGAACCTTTCATCGTTGACGTCTGATACAGTTCTCGACATACTTATCACACAACGCGCGCCACTGCAGCTCCATTTTTTCACAATCACGAATTCTAGAGTCATTGATCTTGTGAGCATTAGGTGTTGTGGCTCATATACAGTGAAGACAATAGGTCTTTCACCACCAAATTCTACTGGATAAGATAATTTCAGTGATGTACAGTAACTATCAAGACCAGTCTATTAGTACTCACTTTCTCCCACAGAAAACTTTTGCAATTGGACCCTTCTAATAATATTGTACAAATTCGAAGTGAATCAGCACAAAAGAACGACTGCATTTTATTTTTTTTAAATTGGGGTGATTGAAGAGGATAGAAATGCGTGGGCTTAAATATAGCGTGATGCGTACCGTCATGTTTTCTTCGTAGATTACCTGTGTTGCATTGGTATGAGATTGGGTGGTCCTAAATAGTGTGAATGTTGGCCCTCCTGTCATTGCAAAAATTCCTGAAGATTACCTTGTGTTGAATTTGTTGAGTTGTTTAATTTATTTTATAGCCCCTCACGATAAAATAGACTTTTTTAAATTTGTTCCCTGATATGCCTCTAAATTTTTTGAAATTCGTAAACATTAAGTTAGCTTGGTGATAAATAAGCAACGACATCGCTCTTGTAACAAACTCACGAAGACGTTTATAGAATAGCTTTATGAAAAATAGACATCCTTATCACTTTCATTGAGTTTTTTCGTATTGTAGACAAAGCCGAAGTTAATAATTTATTTTCTCTCTCTCTCTCTTTACCGAGCTTCGTTTGAGAGAAAAAGAGAGACAGAAAGATTTTTATCGAAACTAAGCTATAACTTTGAAGCGTTGAAATTGGAACAAAAACTGTAAGAACTCTAGGCTTGTTAGCCCCCACTCTAGCGCTTAAGTCGTTCAATGTGTCATCGTTTAAATGTTATATCATTAACTATCTTATGAGGTATTTCATGCCACGGTACTTTCAAACGTAAAAAATGTGCAAAATAACTTGAATGGGAGAGAGCGTTGAGTTTTGAACTCGCCGTGTGTCAACATGCGCTCATAATGTAGCCAACTTATGGCATACGTAGAAGCTTTATAGAGTGATATAGACCATCACAGATTCAGACCAAAGGGCAAAGACTTGAAATAAATTCCACTTGAGGAGCGTTTTTGTTTTTGCTCGTCTGCAGATTTTGTACTACGGGAGTCAAGTAGTACATCTCAGCACATTTAATTCTGCATGTAAAAATTAACGCTAGAAACTATTGAGAATTTTCAAATAACTCTCACAAACTCGGACAGACCCTAGATTTGTTCAGGGCACAGTACACTAATACCACGCAAAGGGAAGAAATTTGTTTTGGTATATTGAGTTATTATTCCATAACAAAATATTTATATTCATTTACAATTTTTGAGAACGTTGCAAATGAGCATTCATCCTTAACCTATATACTGTATGTGTATATAAATATTATATAGACAAAGAATGAAAACTATGTGTGAAATATATACACATATACAAATACATATATCGGTTTACTTATATAATGCATTCCACTTAATTGGTCAAGTCCTGTAACTGGTTCGGTCTAGTCTAAGCCGTCTGCTGTTGGAGATAGGAGACGAGTAGATTTGTTCAGAATTACTCCTCCTCCTCTATCTGTGCACTGCAGGCCTAACTTCATACTAAGTCCGGTCACTTTCACTCGATCAAATGGTCTTCCAACACCAATCATCATTTGTTAATTAGAAATGACCAATAAGCAGACGTCTATGTTAAAAATATATGCAGCGGCACATCAGAAATATGCATACATATTCAAAATCTTACGAGTGTTTTATACCTCGTATTTTTAGGCCTCATCAACCTCACATAAAATAATATTACGGATTTCCTGTCGTATAAGTAGGTTGAACGACCATGTACAGGGTGTCCTAGCGTTACGGGATCCGAGAAGAAACTATAGTAAAAATTTTAGACGTAGGAAGAAAGAAAACACAATTCGAAGGAATAATAATTATTCATGGTTAGTAATCCCTCTAATTAATAAAATTAGGGAATT
>VCRD01000499.1:15703-49102 GCA_006783055.1 Trinorchestia longiramus
CGGCAGTGCATCGGTTCTTTAAACTTCTAAGAAAATATCCGAAAGAAACTCTCATGATTGTGGCGCATCTTTAGATCACAACTTTAGCGTGAAGTCAGGCGGGCCTACAAAAACGAGATGAATGCTACGGTGCTGGGAGTCGGTCGAGTTAAGCACGCTAGAGCTGGGGGGGCCCGAGTGCTGCTGATGAACACATCACACGACCTAGTATTATAGAAGTGTTATGATGTCCGCTAAGGCAGATTGCGACACAGAGGTGCTTTACGCCGCACATTGTCATATTGAATAGTTAAAATATAGACACAAATCTGGAGCATTTTAACCCATTTACGCCGAGCGTGTTCATATGAACACAGTTGTTTTTGTACCCTCACAGTTTTTGTACCCTCTCGTGCCGAGCGTGTCCATATGATCACGCCTCATATTTCAAAAATTATATTTTATACAACTAAATGGATGTCATTTTTGTTTCTTTTACATCCATTTTACCCTTTATTGAAAGTTATAACAAATCTGAATACATTTCCTATTCTCGGCGTAAATGGGTTAACTACAATTTTTTTGTAGTCTGAATCTTGACAGGAATTTTGGCATGAGGTGAATGACGGAGTTGAAATGATGCAATTTATTTTTCACTTGGATAAGTCAATTGAGGTTTTTAAATTTCGTTCAACCTTACAGGTGATGAAATATCATTAAGGGATGATTATTGATGAGCTGATTCCCTATTTTCAAATCAAATAGTCTGTTTTAGTTGTTGGTTATTTCGCTAATTTCTGTAAAGATGCTTGGAACTTAAACTTAGAAAAATAGTACGGTAATACAGAAATGTAGGATTTAATAGCCGAATTATAATAAGAAATAGCCAAGGACTGGTGTGCGGTGCACGTGTTTCCAAAATATTAACAAGTACCTGGTATATTATGCAATAAGTTTTTTGAGTTAGAAATTTCACCTTTGGCTGCTTGTTTAGAATTTCAGTAAATATATAGTTCCTTGCTCGCTTATCACCCGGTTATTTCTTCCTTAATGCCAATTAACCCAAACATTACCACAATTTTACATTATACAGGAATTGTTCACGAGTAATTTGGAAAAACTTGATAAATTGTTTGCTGTTGAGGTATTTTCTCAATATTTTTGGTCCCCAGTGAGTCTCGTCACGATACACTTAATACTGGCAGCTGCTCGTCTCTTGCTGGTACTGAGGAAGTAAACTTGAGCGCCTGGCTGGGCACCCTATGCAGCTCGCAGCACGTATTTTGAGTACCAAACTTCCAAGGATTGCAAGCGTAGTATGGAGATTGTTTTCTCCCTGCCTGTGACTTGCTGGGCTTCTGATATGCAGCGTTAATTCTGAGATCCTCAGAACATTCGGGATCCTCACGTTGTCCTCGAGCGCACGCCTCGCTGTTCTCGCTACTAATATGTGGATTTTTTCAATCTCCAGTGAGCTATGAAACCAGGTAAATTTACTAAACTTAATAATTTTATTACCAACAGTACATCAGGGTCTTACTTATTTCTCAACATAATTGCCAAAACGGATACAGCCCGATTGCCCGAGGCACGGGCAATCGGGCTGCCTCGGCTTTTCTATGTACAACCCTCGTACACAGAGAATTTCCCACGACACTCACTCTGCATCAATTCCCCTTCATATATGAACTTCTCATTGGACTGCCCTTCTGCTCTCCCATCATCTACGCACCGAATTTTATTAGTGTCCTACCAAATGTTCTAGAAATAATTCCTGAACTCCGAAATCTTGGCTTCAAAAGAAGTCTTCAAGAGGGTAAATCATCTCGCTAAAACAAAGAAGACTGCGCGGAGAACTCATTGAGACCTAAAAGTATCTCAACGGCCTTACAATGTTACTCTGGAAATTCTTTTCGACAGAGATATTAACGTGTGAACCAGAAATAACGGCTGAAAATTAATTATAAGAAACGTCATGATATCCCAAGCTCTAAACTTCTTTCCAGTTAAAATTGTTGAAAATTGGAACCAGCTGCCCGAAAACATAGTTTCTGCTTTTACAGTGAACAAATTCAAAAATTGCTTCGACAAATATTGCATGAGGAACCCCCATACCACGTACCCCTGTATTATAACGTACTGATTCCGTATCCCTAACTCCTGCCTGGAGTCTGTGTATGATTGCGATACATGTGCATAACTGAAATGCCTGTGCGTCAGGAAAGTGCCTTTGACTGAAATGGTTTGTGATTGAGGCCTTTCCTTTAGACGGCATGGGACTTGGGTAACAACCCAAGAATGAACCAAACGGCTCGTTCCTACTGCCTTGTTGTATTCTTTCTATTAATATTTACCTGCTCTGTTATCATGCAAGTTTAGAGAAAATTTCTTGAATTTTTTTGTTATTATCATGGTAGTTTATATTTCAAGAAATAATCTCGATTGTCGTATCAAATAAGTTTGATTTATTTTCGCTACGGGTAACAACGATGAGGGCGGGAATGAGATAACATTTAGTTGATAATCAACGATTGAATTTCCTTGAACGTAATATGCTTGCACTCCTGAGGGCATATGCAGGTATTTAGTTTACGTTTAGGTACTATAGTAGCTTTCCCTTACAGAGAACAACTCCAGTACTTAACTTCCAAGGCGCTTAAGAATTTCAAGGAACAGTATACGTACGAAGAAGAGTACATGCTTACATTCACAATACATGGCTGCTCTTGACATCGCTATTGCAGGAACTACTTTCCCTGGCATGTGGCGCTCGTGCTGGCCCTGGGTTTCATCATATAATTCACCCAACAACTCCACATCAGCTTCAAAGAAATTGTAATCCATGCCGGTTATCTGAAATGGATTTGTGTGTTCGTTGATACCACCAATTATGTTTCTGTTAACCTCACACCCACTACACCTTAGAACAGGACGGCACCTTAGTGTTTTGCTCCTGCATTGCAAGCTTCTCGTAGCTAAGTCACTCAAACTTTATTGAAGCCACGAGTTTCAGGCTAATTGCATCATCGATTCTCGAGTAATGACTCTGTTCTCAAACAGGGTCCCGACCGAACGGCTACGTGCTGGAGGAATTCCATGTTCATGATCGTCTACATGCTTTCGCTGATTAATGCTGATTGAATACACGTGTGTTTTGCACCTGTATTTCTTTCGCGTTTTTTATGGCTCAACTGATGATGGCGCTCCCTTTAGTGCGCGATATAATTTGAGACTTCCATATTGGTTGATGGTGGATCAAGTCAGATAACAGGGCTTCTAACGAATGCTTACTAAATTTAATTAAATTAAGTTAACTATAAATCTACAGAAAAAAAAATCTTCCCATAGACACTACGTAGACATATACGTACATATGCGCGCTTTGAAATGCTAGAAAAAACATTTAAACTTTTGAAAACGAGAAACTTTAGGTTATGTTATTAGGAGTTCACGGACTGTCGTTTTTCGTCGATCCTATCTCGTTTGACGATGCATGCTACAAAACGTATGATTATTTATGGCAAGAACCTTGGAGCAGGAAGGCTAAAAGTTTTCCTCTTATATTAAAGTTGATAAAATCTTGCTGTTTACTTAGGGTAACTAAGGGAGTCCATATTCTTCATCACATAGATGATACAGATACGTTTTACACTTGCAAAATACAGTTAGCACAAAACTAGTTTGCTATGACGGACAGACATTCTTAAACGCAAAGGTTGTTTGATTTTTGACCTGAATATTTATTTAGGATTTTGCGCTCTGGCTCTCAAACATGTTCTTTTAATTCTGAAAGTTCTGTTCCCTGTCCGTTGGCTGGAGCTAATGGCCCAAAGCTTTTACAGACAAATGATCTTTCCCAGAACAACCAATCCTCTCTCTATCATAAAGTGTATAATGTCCAACATATGAGACTAAGATTGAAAGTTTTTCGAACGTCCATGAGGAAAATTTATAATGCGCTTATGACTGGAAGTTTTCGTGGCACTTACGATTGAAACCTGGCATTGACCGATGTTAAGTTCTCATTATCACGTCTGGAACTGGCAGTGCAAGAACAAAATTATGATAATGGAAGGTAATGGAAGCCTTGATGGCCTACAACTAGGAGCTCATACTGTGCTTTAATGAATTCTTCGTGTGAAAGAACACTGTTACGAAACGAATTATAATTATTGATAGTGATGTGTAAAGGTGAATCCCGCAAGTAACGGCAGCTTTATTTGATACTGCAACTATGAAGTCATCTTAGAAAAGCACACCTTATCTGCTTGAAATTATCCTTAGTCCATAGAAGAGTGAACTATGATGAGCACTGCTAAAACTTCTCGCAAAATACATTCCTTTCTTTAGATTATTCTATTCGCATATTGACGCGATTATAAACACATGGAAGGATCATACTTTTGAGTAAATTTTCCAAAAGATTTTCCACTCTGTTTGAATATTTTTATATCAAAGACACTCTATTAATACCATGGGAGACTTAGAAATGGATAAAAATTAAGAATATAGAGTTTTAAACTGCTACCTATTTATTAAAGACTCTTTGATGCTTTGTTGTCCAGTGAAATATAAACCAAGGTCACGAACTCTAAGGCAACTGGTCAAACTCGTAGGATATACATACATTCTTTAAATGCTAAAGAATGTGATTCTTTAAATTGTATTCTAGATTTAAATAGTGAATGTGCTCGATCATCCAAGTGTGTCTAGAAAATTTGTAACATCATAACGTAAGTTCAATTTCGGAGACATGTAACATCTAGTGCTTTACATCTATCATAAGATTATGAGTTTATAAGGACTTTTTAAAGAGCTTTTGTGTTTTCTAGTGAACCTTGTATTTTTACACAGCCAGCTGCGTTTTCCTATTAGAAATAATTGTCATTTGAATTTTCCTACCTAGCTTATAGCCTTGCTGGCGAGAAAATTCACGCTCTGCTTCTTTTTAAATGTAAAGATATAGCAGTATCTCAGTCCGTAGATTGATGTTGGACAGGGATTGATGTTGTAGCTCTGAATTTCATTCCTTTGGAGGAACACGAGCGTTGTGTGGAAGTTAATATTGTGGTTACAGCAAATCGTTAAACTCCCATGAATTTCTTTTATACTTTCTCGCAAAATTCAATAAAACTTATTAATTTTAAAGAATACAGAGCTATTAAGGATGATATATCTTAGTGTATTAAAGTTAAAATAGGTCAGTGTGCAGAAATTGTGTAGCCCATGATGTTTGTGCATGCTCGGGGTAAATTTAATTATTTTAAAAAGGCTTCTCATACATGCCTTGTGATTTTTTTCCTCAACACCTGATCTTTTTGTAGTCCTAAATATGATCAAATGATATGCCTAATAATGAAATCAAATGCGTTATCAGCGCAAAAATGTCGTTGAAGCTCTAATGCGAAAACTTTGCATTAATGCCACGATCACTACGTCGATCGAGCGACATGCACTCAGAATAATGTGGTCATAAATTTCACGGTTTTAAGAGTTAATTTGAAAATTCGACAGGATTTAGGGGTCAGTTTTTGTTGTCACACAATCTAAAGCAAAACATATCCCTTACAATACCCTAAAATTGTAAGATTTTATTGGAAGAGAAATCGCTGTTTCTCCAGAACTTTCAGAGCCACTTAATTTCAATGACTTCGATGATGTGGAGCAGTTTTTCCCGGCAACAAATAAGGCCCAGGCTCTTCAATGTGACCATGAGAGATGAAGGTTAAAATCATTGGGATGGACAAAATGTTCCTCAATATAACCCTTTAAATTGCTTCGTATTTATAAAAAAAGTTCATGTAAGCTCAAGCACAAGAATAGGGAAGAACGCTTACGAAAGAAAATCACTCAAGCGACTCGATGCTTTGCAATTAGGTTGCGTACTGCGTTAACTGTTCATAATAATTAAAGTTGTTTGCAACCTTAATACTTCATGGAATAAAATTTAATACAAAAATTTAAAAAAAGTTAATGTTCTGTCCGTAAAGGTAATTTTTAACACCAGAAGTAGTCAAATACTTCATGAGTAATAAACAAACTAAACAAGGATACATTTCAGCGTTTGAGTAAACAAGGAAACTTCGTCCTATGAAGGAGTTGTATGTTACTTCACATTTTTCAGGCGTCATTGTGAAATACTTAGTAAAGAATTAGTCCTTTTTATTGAAATACTTTTCCCACATAATCAAAATTGTTCTGATCAATAGATATCATATATTAACAAGTTTCAATTACAAAGATAACCTTCCTAAAAGTATGCTTTCGTCTGTCATTTATAAACGTAGTTGCGCACATTCACATCGCCAGCTTGGTCGACTATCGCCAGCTTGGTCGACTGATATCGCCAGCTTGGTCGATTGGTATCATCGCCAGCTTGGTCGACTGGTATCGCCAGCTTGGTCGACTGGTATCGCCAGCTTGGTCGACTGGTTATCGCCAGCTTGGTCGACGGGTGAGCGAATCCGTTTGCGAGCGGAAAGACCCGGGTTCGAATCCCGCTGCCGCCATGGTTTACGCGGATAGAATTACGGCATGGGACTTGGGTAACCGAATAATCATCGAAGTGATTAATCCGACTCAATAATGGGCAAGAAGGTTCGTTCCTATAGCCTCATTCTATTCTAATCTATTCATTGTGTGTCTAAAAATGTGGTAGCTAGAACGAGTTTTCGTACTGAAAGTCTCCTTTCTAGCACTTTTCACTCTGTTGTACGCACTCATGCAGAGAAATACGACCTTCCTGTTAAAGTGAAAAATACTCAAAAGACTTATTATTGAAATACCTATTATATTGAAAATAATACCTATTTTAATAGATACACCGTTTGCCTACCCTCTGTAAATAATTCAAGCATTTTGTTCTTCTGTGTTGAAATGTTTCCGTATTGAATTTGCAGATTTTTTATGAATTTGATTTTTAAGAAATTATAAATGATATTTACGATCGAAACATTAATTTTTTCAGATTTTGTTACCTTTCCACCTAAATTTTAGGCAATAAAGTTTTAAAATTCTGTGTGGCTTCCTTTGCTCGTGTTTTTCTAACAAAATTGTGCAAGAAGCAGAATATTAATGCATCTCAGAATTAACCTTTAGTTGGTGGAATGAAAAATATTAGAGTTTACAAGGAACTTTTATTCAAGAAATGAGAATTTAAAGAAGGATGTATTAAATCACTTGGATAAAAAACATCATGAATATCCATCGCTTGGTAACAATGTCCACACCTCCACACACAGAAAAAGTTTGAGACCTGAAGAGATAACATCTTTTTGATCGGGATTCATGCTGGGCCAAAACTCTAGTAGATAAAATATTGTAAGTAAATGCCTGCAACAAATTTACTAACTACAGACATTGATCTGATGACCTAAAAGAGAGACACTCAGAACGGACAGAAATTAATGATATCCAATGACATAAGCAGGAAAACTTCAGTATTAGAGCACACTGGACATTATCCCTACAAATTCAACATTCAGTGAAAACAATACTTGAAGACACTTGAATTCAATGGGAAGATACGGCCGTTATTCAAGTAACTAGTTTCAAATTGATTGGTAAAGTTTGTTGTAAACACGACTAGTCATCATTAAATTTACTGCGATGTAACACTCTTAGTGATTTCATATATGACGAAAAAATTACTGTACTTTGAAACTAACTGCGATGAGAGTAGAATTAAGAGAGCTTAGTAACAAAACGTTCGAAATGAGCGGCGAGGGCTGCAGTAACCGCAAGCTTTCAACCCTCCCCTTACAAAGTTAGTGGTCTCTCCCCCCTCCTCAACAGAGACCCTTGCTTCCGTAGCCCCGTCCCCCTCCTTAGCGGGGACAAGAGGTCAAGCTGTTCTTGGCTCACTGCAAGACGAGGCTCTTGGTTTTTGGCCATCAATTTAGGCAACTCGTATAAGTTTCTGTTAGTCTACTTAGCGGCGTTTTTCTGGAAGGCAAATTAGAAGTAATGGATGAGATCTGCCATAAATCTCCGCTCGTCCTTACCTTCATCGCCCGCACACATATTTCATGGCGTCAAGTCTTAATAGCTCTGTTGTTGGTGGGATGTTTTTTCCTTTAGTTTTGTTTTGTATACCAGTGCAGGCTTTCATCCATCAAAGCTTTTTAAATAGCGATGATTTTGAGGGTACGTCACGTCTAGGTGTTGATAGCACATTTTTCAATGGCAGCCGAGTATTTCCGTTAATGTTTATGCATTGTTTGAACTCTGGGTGACTGTTTAGATGATAAATAGATGTTCCGTACTGCGTTTGAAAATGTAATTCGTAGCTTGCGTTGACCAAGTGCGTGTAAGCAGGTTTTTGATTAGCTATCAAGAAAACATTTAACGTAAAACAATTAAATGCTGTGTTGATTATTAATCAATTTTTGTTGGTTTATAAATATCGAAAACACTGTTACTTTCAATGTACTCCCTAAATTTTATAATATTGCTTTGTTTGGACTAGAATATACACTTTGAACATTTCGACAATAGCTCAAAATCTACGTTTTATTATTTATACTGGTTACTTTTTGGTATTCCTATGTGCATGGGTCCGAACATACAAACACGAAAATGTATATACTCGTATGTATAGTACATGCCAAAATGACAAAATATGTTCAGTTTTTCAACCAATTACCACATTTACTCATCTTTGAAAATTTCACGCGAGCGTTCCATAGCAGACCCTGTACTTGACTTAAGACCGAACATTAGTAAAGTTTTAGTTCTTCCATCAATATTATTGAAGATAAAAACTGAAGTGAACGCTTCTTTTCGAAAAAAATTCAATATCTTATGATATATATACGAAATTTTATTCAGTATGCTCTGGCTAAAAGTGCAGAAAAATATTTCTGGAAGCTTTAAGACTCTTGGGATTCATTGAAAGTAAGTGGTCTGAATATTTTTGACCTAAATCTACGGTAACGTGAACGTCTTTTTATGTTCAAGCTCCTAGGTTTATTCGTTGCATAATTTTGAAGACGTTACTTAGACCAAAAAAGGACGGCTGCAGGCGCTCAGGGTGCACCGATATGCCTCTAGGCGCAGTCAGCAAATTGCGCTTACTATTGCAAGGAATTAGGATGGGTGGAGGGCGGGCGAGCCTGGCTAATGCACAGGAGTTGTAGCGACCGCCGGACCAGAGGAGCGCCTGCACACACCGACCTCCAGCAGTGTCGGCCTCCCTCCTCTCCGTACTGCTCACTTCATGAGCTTTCCTTCACATTGAGAAATTTATACTTGAAACTTACTCACACCTCAATATCTAGTGAAGCTTAAAACAGAGTAATTTTTGAGCATGCTGATATTATGTTGAACAAAAAAATTCGAAGGCTGTAGCAGCCGGCTCCAATGGTTTGAAACATTGCTACTCTACTGAACTTTTATGCTACTTCAAATTCAAATTAGGAAATAAATGTTCAGTTTCAACCCCTTTTTACCACGTATTGCTTATTTTATTGTGAAACATACTCGTAACACACATCCGTCACTCATGTTTAGTTCACATGAGTGACGGAGTGTGCACGCACCTGAGAATGAGCTATTCTTAGGTGCGGGAGCCTTGAATTCACATGTACAGTTCTGACGTTCCGACCTGTTGAGTGTCACTAGAAGTAATTACTCAAATCATTTTTCCCGTTGATCGGTCTTTCAAGTTGTCTCGAGTTTCCTGCTTTCTTTATCTGCTTTCTTTGATAACACTTCAGCGGTGTATGAAAAAAATGCTTTCTTACGATAAGATGGTTTTTATATAATTTAGTAATCAAATGACCTCGAGCGGATGGGCCAACATAAATTCTTAGGGAGTTAATAGATCCCACAACGAGCAGCTAATCTCTTATGTAATAAAAATTAAGGTCCAAGTGAAAGTAAATCCTGTTGATCGGACACCCTCCAATTCCAGTTTCAGCCTGCCTGGAGACGCTGTCCTATGTTTGTGGGATTTAAGCAATTTCAAGCTTTAGTTCTTTGTTATGTGAAACCCTTCATGCTCTTCGGGCTTGCATTCTTAATAGTACACTCATATTATTGCTACACCGGTCAAGTGGGGGTCAAATGCAGGGTATATTATGTTTCTTGGCATCATCCCAATAATTGTTTAATAAGACACACAAATAATATTGAAGGAACTTCAGCCGGGTTCGAAGTTTTATGTTACATTGTGTTATGATAATTTTATGTGATTGAAATTTTTGTTCCAAATATCATTTCCCCTCGCAGCTATAAATACGTGCCTTCTTTATTTTTTCAAGCATTAAATAAGTTCATAACTAACGATTTGTGTACAGTGAAAATCAGATACGTATTTTTATAAATAATTTCAAAACCAATTGAAGAAAACATGTATTGTTCATCATCACATTTGGTTTATTTCAATGGTTGCTTTAAAATTGACTCAATAAAATTGCTTCACATTTTTAACCAGTGATTCAAGTCTCCACCATCTATAATTTTTCAACTGAGCTTAACAACCTTCTTGATGCTATGGACGAGAGCGTCACTCGCGAGGAGTGACCATAGCGAGTAACAGTGGTTTTTAAATTTTAAATTTGTATTTGATGCTAAAACTCAACCTATAAAACTCAACCATCACCAGCTTGGTCGACTGGTGAGCGAATCTGCTTGCGAGCGGAAAGACCCGGGTTCGAATCCCGCTGCCGACATGGTTGACGCGGCTAGAAATACGGCATGGGACTTGGGTAAACAACCGAATAATTATCGAAGTAATTATCCGACCCAAGAATGGGCCAGAAGGTTCGTTCCTATAGCCTAATTCTATTCTATTCTATTCTATGCTGTGGCTGGAGAGTGTACAGCAAGTAAGTGGGTCTGTGTGTAATCTTTTGTGGTAGTGCCACTTTCCAAAATAACTGAGCGATTTTGTAATGTCACTCGGTGTTTCCGTTGGTGCTGCTGTTAAATCGTAATTAAACATTTTGGGTTACATTATGCATTCCCAGGCGTTTGCCTTTAATAAGAAGAGTAGCTAATTACAGTATGTGAAAATTCGTTCATAGGAAAATCCGTCAGTTTTGTAGTCTTAGTACTCTTTACACATCTCAGGCAGCGGGAGTGAGTGTGAGCGTCACTATTTTCTACTTTAAGCTTTGTAGTCTAAGTCCACCCATCGAATTTCTGCTGTCAAGATATGACAGAGTACCCGAAAAAACGTTATCGACATTTATTGTTGAATACACTTGGCATGTTTCCTATTTTTATTCACACTATTTTATTTTTGCAGCTATAACATTACGTAGACTCTATGGAAGTAATTTTCTTGAGAATCGACCGATTTGTATGTAAGTATCGGTGATGTCGCATCAATGCTCTCATAGATGGCAAAGCTTCCTGGGTACATGGTGATAACATCATGAGCTGAAACAGTACAGCAGCGGTGTGTTTAATTAAAATTTACGGAAAAAATATATGCATTCCGACAACATGCATTAAACTTTCTGAAATCCTTAACAATTCACTGAAGTCAAATTACCAAAAGTGTAAATACACGGCATCTCGTTAAAAATATGGCAGTGCTGTATAAGTATTCTTTAGGTAAGCTTGCGCAGTAGGAAAGAGTAAGTTATCTTGAGTTAAGAAGTCAACTTATTGAAGCGCTTCCAGTAACAACAATAATATTCGTGTAAACCCACTTCCTGCAATGGATGGGCTCTGCCCCCCAGCTTCGCTCACAACTGCTACTGCTGCAGCTAGGTGACTCCGAATCTGACCTACATAGAGCCGTAATAAAATAATTTTCGCTGTTATTAAATCTAGTCAGAGCTGCCCCATGCAGTAGAATGGAAAATACTAAAGGTTACAAGACCTGTATCAGCAAGGATTTGCATGAGAAATCAAATAGCGCAAGCGGGCATGTTCAATTCCATTCTCATAATTAAATGAAAATTAGCATTGTCCCCAAATCAACTCACACTCGTTTAATTTTTGCGGTATATTTGTTACTGAGGGACATGGAGAGATAAAAAGATTTTACAAGTCCCAACTCAAACAAATATTTTTGAGTAAAACACTGGCTAACTGGCGATATTGTCGTGTTTTTTACTACCAATCCTCAAAGTTCATTGAAGCCCATATTCACAATAAGTATTGTGAATAAAGGCTTCAGCAGTTATTGCACGGTGTCCAATTCTTTAACTAATGTTCTGGATTTTGGTATAACTGATGTATTTGGTCTTCATTTACATTTACTTCACCAAAGCTTAATTCTACACAGCAAACAAAGTTTTGAAGAGCAGTTCTGGGACTCAGGGAAGCTAGTGAGGTATGTTACCTAGATGTAAGTACATTGATTTCTGTTAATCTAGATCTTTTGTAAGAAAATTGGGAATTAAGTCAAATATAACCATGCATATATCGTATGAGCCATTGCATAATGTTCATAGGCATGTTTTTCACTAAGTACCGGTTGGAACTAAAATGAAACAAGTTTACTTCTCTAAGCAATTTTATTTTTACATGAAAGCCGGTACTTTAATCTACTTTTTTACACAATTTCCACCAGTATTAAGAACCTTATCAGATCGTACAACAATCTTTTGAATACCATCCTCGTAGAAATCTACCGCCTGACCCACCGTGAGCATGGCTTTCGATAATTTAAACATTCTGTAACAATTCCATGAAGCACACGTATTGACACTTGAGAAAACTCATCACATAACGTCTAAACCGTAAAGCGTCTGTCCTCTCCCACTTTTTCATTAACTTTCTGTTCCAAATTGTTAGTAATAACTGAAGGTCACCCACTTTGTTCCTCATCATGCACATTCGTACGACCCTCTTTAAAAGCTCTCGACCATTTTTGGACCATCCCGTCGCTCATATTGTTTTATCTATATACTTCACTGATCTGACTATAAATTTCAGTCACTTTCACGCGTTTAGCACCAGGAAAACAAATTGAACTACACTGCGTATTTCCCAGTCGGTGTGATTCTCAATCAGAGGAGGCATTTCAAATACGATCAAATGTACATACAGCGAATGTCTCTGTACTGGCGTCTGTGGCTTGTCAACAGAGTGCGGTACACAGCAAGCATATGGCAAAGGCAAACAGCAGCATTGAAGCCGAGGAATTTCAAAACGGTACTTACTTTAAAAACGCGTCTCGAATATGATACATGAACAGGTATGCACATACGCTCCGAGTTTGCTCCTGTATTTCTTTGCCACAGAATGTAATGTCATTACGATGATGGTAAAGTCCGTTATAAGAGTGACTAACAAAATTTATAGGAAATATTCAACTCAGTAGGAAAATTTTTAGAAGAGGCCTCGAAAAACTGGTTACAGAAGGAAAGCCTTAGCTCAAAAGTGTAAAATAATCAGAAATCTCATGATGATGAACGCTGGTTTCCTGTAAAAAAGAAAGATACAAGACTGAGCTGTCTTTTCAGTCCAATATTAAAATGTTCAATGCAAATTAGAACTCAGATTTCAGAGAGAACGACGTACTACGCCCTTCAAGTTTGAATTGGGATTCAAGTAGGAGAAATGACGTTCAATTCTCATTAATTTGCTGTTTATGTGTCCTTAGAATCGGAATTTCTAAACACCAAGTTCACTCTAGTGTTGAGGCTGTACTAGCTTGCATGTGAAGAGTTTTGTTCACGTATTATGTCGTCAGGAAATTTAACACGTTTGTTGTGATTGTCCAGCCGGTGCAAATCTTTACTTTGTACACATAGGCACTAAAAGACTTGGAAAAAATTACAGAACCTAACCTAAGTGACCAACCGGTGAGTCGTATCGCACTCAACGTGTTAAAAACTAAAACTGTAATGAAATTGAGCTGGAGTTTCCATACCAAGATTAACTGTAATAGAAGTCATAATGCCACATGCTGGGCATACTGTATTGATTGCAATAAAATTTCAATAAAATTACTGTTACTCTCATGTATCTTCGCGGTACCGAATACTGAACCGGGTATTCGAATTATTTTGTACTTGAAGTACGCTGTTTTACGGTGATACATCACAGTACCGCTACGTAGTTTGCAACTTCTGGTGTAAGTGGGAACTCAATGTTAAAATGTAGCTATCTCTTCTAATATACCGGTCATGAAGACCTGAGACGTAGTTTCTAAATTTGAAATCTACGAATTTGACTCCGCTGATAGCGGTTCGCGAAATAGGAAAGTTTTTGACGAAGTTTCATTTGAGACTGACTCCGACAGTTAAAATTTTTGCGTTTTTGTCCTTTAGTCAATGTAGATAGTTTGATTTAGTTAAAAAAACGCTTGATTTTATGAGAAATAGATTTGCATGCGCCCTAATTCTAAAATACTCCTTGATAAGTGGGTCTACCAACATAAACGGGAAGTATTTCTCTCTTTGAGCTTAGATACAGATGGTTAAATAATTCAGCACTAGCTTGAAGGCTTTGCTGAGATGCATGGCCCTCATTTATAAGCATTTGGCTCAGGATCCGAGGAGGTCACTCAGAGGCTCTGGTTTATTGAGAATCCTTCATTACAGTAGACATATCTGCGTAGGAAGAGCCTGGTGAAGTGAGAGAAACAGTGTATTTCAGACCGGAAAGTATTCATGATTATAGTCAGCTGTAATTGAGGAAAATCTGCGATCATTCAGAGGTTGCATGTGCATCTCTGTCATTAGAAAGGACCAGTGATTTATTAATTTTGTGTTAGAATAGAATAAGGCAATAGGAACGAGCCGTTTGGCCCATGTTCTTGAAGTTTTTTAATGAATTTCTGTCGCCATAGTTTACTTGAATATTAATAGTTATAGTTTGTTATTGAAACGTACGGGTCAATGAACTTACTTTTTTATAAGTTTGGTTTTTGCATATGACTAGAAGAAAAATTGAAAATGCCTCCTGCAAATTCTTTTCATTTACCCAACAACCAGTCACACTCACTGACCTATATGTGTGCTTAAACTCAATGTGTACGGGAGTAACAGCGAAAGTAACGGATTATTCTATTATACTGGTAAATACTAATACTTTAGTAGTCTAGTAGAATAGAATAGAATAAGGCGATAGGACCGAGCCAAGAATGGGCCAAACGGCTCGTTCCTATTGCCTTATTCTATTCTATTCTACTAGACTAAACTGCTGCATGTGATGAACGGCTATTAACTAGTCAGCTCTCAAATTCAACAAGTTATTCAAGATATCATGGAGTATCGCATCTGTGCGTGAAAATGTTAATACACAACCTCATTCAGATAGTATGCAAAGATTTATTTCCTTGTTTGAAGGTTGCTCGAAGAGTATAATGGTCAGTTTACGATTGTTGAATTAAGAAAGAGACTCATCCTTCCGTGATTTACGATCTTGAAATTAATAAAATTTGCATCAAATGTCCAGAAGAAATTACCCAGAAAATTGTCCGCAGTTCAATTGTTGTTCCATAACTTGACATGTTGTTTCAGAAGTGCACAACGAAGAATGCAGCAAGGTTTAAGATGAATGCTGCATCTCGATTTAATTCAGACCGTAATTTTGTAAATAGCCTAATTTATATTTTTTTCAAATGATACTATCCTCTCATTGATACAAAGGTTTTTACCAATTTAAAAGTACTCTAAAAAATTTCACTTCAAATAAAATGAATAGCTTTTAATTGAGATTGCTTAATTTTGTGAACATATCAGTATAATTCAACAATTATAATACTACAAAAATAGTAAATTCAACAAGCGTATGATCTTCTTGTTCAGAAGGAGTGCTATCAGGTGTTCAAAGAAGTTCGTGTGAGTTTTCGACTGGTTCTTAGCCACCTACTGACACTGACCAATGCACTGACTGGTTGCTGTTCATGACATAGGTGTATTACATGCAAACACGTGTGTAACTTCTTATCGTCTGAACTACTCCAGTCATTTACTTGGTTTCTTATTAAGTTAATTTTAATTCTAAGTGTTTTACTCAAATTATTTCTGTGTTGAAAAGCGTGATTCTTGTGTTCGTTTCATGTTTGAGTACTTTGAAACTCACTAGCCAGTGAGTTTCATTGTACAGCCAGAATTTGTAAGACGCTCTGGTTCAGTGGTAATCTATAATAACCCAGCTTGTCTTCTCTAGATTATCCACAATTCTTCGCCACACTTCAAATTTACTCAAGCATTGAAGTAGCTAACTATTGTGTCATTGAAGCTGAAAAATGAAACAATTTAAAAAAAAATTCGGCTGGATCAGTGCTCCCCTTGAGAGGTACACTGTCATTCCTAGCAACTTTCTCCCTCTTTGAAGAACATGTTTGCCTATTACCTACCAGCGTCCCATTATTGAGACGGTTAAAAAAATTAATATATTTCACTAATAATTATTATTAGTAGACGTTATTTGTTAGTATAGTATTGTTTACATACACCTATTCTTCCAATCAAAATCACAAGTTTCCTATTTTTTGTCATATTTGTGGAATTATTGACTTTAATATTGACTAGTTTTTCAACCATTTCAGACATAATCCGGTGCCTATTGGGTTAGAAATACAGGGTCTCTATAAAGTCTCTCATAAATTCTCAACAGTACCTCTTTTACCAACAGGATCCCTGAAACACACAAATACAAAATGTAATTAAAAACACAAATAAACACTGAATACAATAAAACAAATCTGAATAAAAAATTTCGTCAATTGTATTTGCAATAAATTTTTTAAATGCTAAAGAGACTTTATGGACACCTTGTACAATTCATTAGAATTTGTTCGTTTGCATGTCACATGCGATGACCTGAAATGACCCAGTGGAGCGGCTGTTACTGAAGCAGCTCATCACGTGCCGCCCCTGCATTGCTGCAGTCCGCATCGCCCGTGCTGATAACGGCTACTTAGACGCACGCAACACAGAATTGCTCTACTGGTGAACCGCGAATTATCTGAGCGACTTAAGCAACAGCTCAAAATTAGAGCGTTAACCTGCTAAACGTTTTCATTAGAAAACCAGTTTCCAGAGACCCCAAAAAGTGGAGTATCCATCCTGGATTAAAAACATTTTCCAAGGAGTTTGACCGCTCGTTGTAAGGCCAAGCTAAATTGGCTGTCTGTTGTCTGTTTGCCCTGCAATCTTCATAGCTTGATTCACCTTGTAAATTAAAAGTAAATATATCACAGGAGAGAATCGTTTCACTTCTCTGAAATGTCACACGTTCAAATACTTTTTACTTCAATCATAACTATTCGAAATCATTATACCTGGATACACAATAATTAATGAACCCGAAGCTTGTTATAGTGATTATTAAGTCTTTTACTGTAGTATCAGTAATACTGTACTGGAGCCCCAGGAAAAAAAAATTCACCCATAAAAGTTGATTGCATATTAATTGTGATTACACTGTTGGTAAATATAATAGTGATTTGGAAAAACAGCATCATCAAATTTTTCTAGTCGTGCACGTCAATTGAAATTAAGATATTCACTTTTTGGAAAACTAGTTATTTAATACAGCTGCTAAATCATCTGCGTTTACTGATATTAGAATAATGAAATACTTGTTTTATTGATTGATTTTAGACTATTTAAATTGTATCACTCTATTCTGAGAGTTTGTGTTATTGGTACGGTTACGTGAAACTTCGAAATAATAGTCCATAAGACTAGGTCTCATCTGCTAGATGTACGGAGATCATGTATAGCTATTCGTACTCTAATGAATGAGGTTTTTAAATTATTCTCTTTGTATTGCTTGCGTCGGGTCACTAATGAGTTATTTCTCATGCCGTGTCGTGATCTGACTCACTTCACTCAACTTACAGAGATAAATGCTAGTGAACACACCAACTAGCATTTGTGATGTATATGTCCGCATAATTATTCAAAAATTAAGCTGACCATTGAGTATTGATGATGTTAAGTTGAAATTATTTGCACACTCAGGCGTTGAGAATACCAATAACAACTGTAAACGCATACTGGATATTAAAATCTAGCCCGCAAGCTGTAGCGTTTTATTGGCATGAAGTTTACAATAAATGCAGCAAGCACCCAGAGCAAATGCTACAAAGAGCATGAATATTCTCCATTAAGTACATGCGAGCACTTACCGACTAGTGCTTCGAGTGGCGTCTGCATTCGTCGGCCATGCAAAGTGGATGGTCAGGAGATCGTATCGAGCTTACCGTGCTGCTTAAGCTGCCGTGCATCACGTACTGCTTGAAAAGGTTTACCCTCGCCATCGCTTGAAGGCGTTACGAAAAATATTTAAAGTACGACTCGGCATGAGCATCCTGCTTTTGCGTACCATTTAGTCAAATTAGTTTCTCTCTTGTGATACATGAATGTAAATCACCTCAGTAAACACATGCGCATTAGTTTTCAGCAGCAATAGTGTAGGTCAACCGAAGGGATATCAATTGAGCCATTTGCATTGTTTTATACATGCAGACAAATTATCGCGGACAGCTATTCAAGCATGTAATATAATCATTGTCTTTCAATGAAACTCATAAAGGGTCTTAATTAAGTTTTCGTTGAGATAAAGTTAATTCCTTGATAAAGTATTGTTAGGACGATACTGGAAATAACTTTTGAGCGTTTGTGATAAACATTTGTAAATCAGTCAATGTTTGACGCACACTATCATTGACTGATTAGATATATGGAAAAAACAATGCTATGAATTTTAATCCTGCGTTAGCCATGAGTTACGATATTTGAATATTTTAATTATCTCTGATAATAGTTCGTTCTTGTGAGTGAATGACGATATAATTTGACTATAAGGTAAAATATTCTTACCAATATTACCAAGCACTTGAATGCAGGGAGTGTAGTTAATATTGAATGAGTTCCTTGGTAATTTATTATTCGTTCAAATTTTGCCCTTCGAATCGTACTCTTCAAAAATTTGTGTTTCGGAATAATCTTGCCAAAAACTCTAACACAGGCTCAGTTAAATTAACATAGTCATTGATGTAAAATTAAAAGAGAAATCATGAATGAAATTGAATACTTTAAATTGATATTTTAGCATAAGTCATTGAAAGATAGACGTTTTATATTATCTTGCTTTTAGTTTATACAACGTCATTAATTCAAGTAACGAAATTCGTTGTGGGATTTTAATGTTGCTGAGGAAAAACTTGACAAGAGGATCAAGCAGCTCATAAGATACTTTTATGGCTGATGTTAGTGCCGCTCGCTAGCATATGATCTATAAAATTGTTTCCATGAAGTAATATCTCTTGAAAACCAAGCCTCAATGGCATATCACTCTGCTGTATGCTACCATCCTGACAGAAAACTCGTTATTTTTGAGTGTCAAGATGACGCAAAGCGCGGCAAAGTCGCGTGGTTCACACGGTTGCACTCAGTAGAGCAGAGAGGGGCACTCGGCGTAAGCCACTCCTCGCCAAATCTCGGCACTCACTGAGCTTCTTGTGTTTCTTACTAAGCTTTTATAGCAATCTTAAGGTTCAGAGTGCTTCAGATTATTAATGAATTTTATTATTCGTAGTTTTTCTTACGCTTTCACTCAGATGCGAATGAAAATCTCGTTTACACGCATTATTAGTGACACAAATTGAACTATGAATCTGTTACTCGAGTTCGCTTCTGTTCAGTGGAAAAAGTCCTTCATCAGCACACCTGCTAACACTTAATTAAACATTTTTAGCCCAAAAATTATTCATAATTGCACTTTAATGTCTTAAAACAATTGCAATTGTAAATTTGATTCGGAAATTATAATTTGGTAAAAAATTCAAGTATTTGAATTTAACTACTAAATGAATGTCATAATTTGATGAACGATGCTGAAGGTTATCAAAATACCTGTAGGAAGTCGCGTCGAACAAAGAATATTTTGTACACAGCTACCCTCACATCTTGCATGGTTTTTCTATTCTGCTCCTGGTTCTATTGAGTACGACCTGAGGAATGTTATCTCGATGGCGCTGACCACTGACGCACTTTTTAACATATACTTTATGAATGTTTGAGTGCAGTGTGCTGTTTTGATGGAGGATTGCAGTCAACACTCACGCAGGTCCGTAAATTGTAAATGTGTTATATGATTCAAATCTGTTGATTTTAATTTGTTTTAGCTATTGTTATTTAACTGAGGCAGTTACTTAAACAATGATTAGAATGTGTTTCCTGATACAATGTCGTTATTTTGAACATGTATTTTCTTATCCATGAGTTGTAGGTACGTTAGTCTCTCCAAGTTAATGCAGCTATGATCTCCTTGGTAACAAGAACTGAAAGTTAGCTAACTTTTAGGATCTGCGCATGAAGTAAAAAAAAGCTGTGCGATATAAACTTCTAAAAATATTTAAATATTGGTCTTTATAAATAATGCATCAGCATGCAAACGATAGTCAAAAATTTATATCAAACTGCTGATTATTTAGTAATAAAATTAGTAATTTGAGCAGCACTCAGAGTAGTAGACTATAATATGCTCAAAAAGTACTCACTGAATCTGGGACTGGAGAGCGGTGTATCAAGACGGTCACGTCAGCAAACGGAAGACCAGTCTCACGTTGCTAACTTCACAGCAGCTGGCGCCTCACCTGCCGCATCGGAGGAACTTCTAGCTGAACTAAGTTCTTCAATAAGTCTCTTGAATAACTGACTCATTTTAGATAACATTGCTATAAATTGTTTGCTTCATCAAATACTCGTGCAGTATTCTAACAACCTTGGCATCGATACCCATATCGTATTCGCCTCAAGCTTAACAATTATTGTGTGAAATTTTTTGGTTACGAATAACTTCTCAGTTACGAATTCAGGTTATTTCGAATTTTTCTTAAAATCAAATAGCGACTCGTACTGCTCACGGCAGCATTGGGGCGCTTATGGCTAAACTAGTAGGAGCTTGAGATTGTGCCATCTCAAACGTGAAAGATTACTTATCAGCAAAAGTTACGAGGGAATTCACAAATATGCTCATTCATTTAAATTGTTATCGGAAACTAGGGAACTGAGAAGCATGCTTTTCAACAGGTAATATTATGCGATCTTAAAATGGGTGTTTTTCTGAATAGGAAACATTGAATCAGACTTAATTGTTAGTATTCATATTCAATGAAAGCTATTCTTATTTAGTTAAAAACCGATACATTTGTACTTGTATATTTTGTTTGTATTTCGAACAAGCATCTCTTGAATGTTGGAAATTTCTCATTCAACTACATACATACATGCAAATAAAAAAATTTGCCAAAATATTATCGTTGTATTCGTGGTAAAGTTTCTTTTGATCAGTCAGCAAAATTAAGATAGCATTCATCATCCATCATATACTCTAGTCTAGAGTCTTGAAAAATACCAATAGAAGATCCATGATTTTTCTAAAAAAGGCTGTGTCTGGGAATATTTTAATCTAATATATGTAGTTACTACCATGATAATTTCACAAATATACATTGGTAAACGAGATGAATTTAATGAGTTTCTAGGGGTTTCATATGAAACTTTTGAGGAATCTTTGCTTCCGCAATTGGGAGGACTGAAGACAGTCGAGTTGCTGATCATTGAAGTTTTGACGTTTTTCAGTTTTGACTAACAATACAAAGAAAAGGTCCAATCAAGAATCCTTGTAAGCTGTTTTATGTAATGCATATTCATATGGCTCACATTGTAGTACGACTGCGTATCATAGTAATAACTGATAAAATACGCACTTCGAGAAATATATGTAACTCATCATTACAATATTTTTGGTACGTAAGATACAAGTCCATGGAGGTGAGCGCGCTGCAGATATGCTCGTTTAACCTTTAAATTAATGGGACCAGAGCTGACAAAGCTAAGTTTTATGAAACGACCTGTTTCAATTCCATAAAATGCTTTACTTACGCGTTGAGAATCAAAGTGTGCGTAGTGCAGCCTTCTGAGGATCCCGTTTAAAAACTAGAATCTAACCACGTGTTGTCCTTATACTGTGGACCCTTAGCTGAACGCATGTCAAAGCAATTGTGATTTGTACGACAGCCCCAAGGAGCAAACTCATCTCAATTCAGCGTAAAACTACAAGCGCTACTCTCACAACCAGCATCAAAAGTGTAAAATTCGTGAAGTGTAAACCAATAACTAGTGCCCAAAATTTATCTGTAAGCTGATAAGTGGCAGGTGATGCCCGAACTTTGTGTATAAAGATAGTGTTGTTCAATTTAATTGTATTAATATTAACTCAATAACAGAATGTGCATGGTGTGCTTGTTTCTTTGGTCAGCAGTGAGATCTATAATAAAAATATTGTTGTAACATGAATACAGTTTTCATCGAAGCTTGACTGAAGAAAAAGAACACCATGACCCTGTTGCAGAGAAGAAAAAGAAACAATTACGAGAACATTATTTGACCCGTAAGAGTACATTGAGATTCTCGGAAAATTTTATTCGTAATTGTTTTGCTCGTCTCGATTGATCCACTGATCTCTGATACGAGCAATAATGCAGACTTTTTCAGTTGGTTCCGTAATTTGACATCAGCCCAGTGATTTAATGACAGGATTTTAAAAATTGTAAACATGTCTGTTCAACCCTGTTCGTTCTACAAGAGTAAAAAATTTTCATTGCTGAATCTCTTGCATTCGAGATGATTTGAAGTTTTATGATGTGAACTGCATTTTCTTACCCAATAGGTTCCAAACGTGAAATGCGCGCCACTATATATGAATTTTAACTTTAATTTTATGAAATCCTCAATTAAGCAACCTATTTGAAAGATATCCAGATTTTGTAAGTGTACGAATAGTTTATCAATTGCCTATTGAAATTTTTTTATTTATTTCACTCAAATTTATTGGAATCGGACGTACATGTTCGTATCCGCTCACTCATTGTATTCAAAATACAATTGATACAAGGAAAATTCTTTGAAGTACTGAATTCATCAAAATTTTTTCCATTAGGCTCTTGAATTAATGTGAGCTACCCATGTTTCAGAAGAGAGACGTGATCAGGATCGGCAGCTGAAGAAGAGGGACGTAGCGGCAATAATCTACGGTGTTTAAAACCAGTATTCAACTTACTTCTGCGCGGTGAGTACTACAATATTGGGGCATAGAAGATTAATTTAAAAGTTAAAATACTTTTGATTTAGATTCCTATGGCACTAAATACACAATTTATAATCAATCTTTGACTAACTATTGTTTTCTGCTATCAACATTTGTTACCATACTAGCATAGTATTTCAATTTTAATAATGGATCTGAGAGAAATTATATTATCACCTTTTCTTTAATATTTGTTATAACTCAACTATAAGCTGGGTTCGATAATGTGATAATTTTTTATATTTTATTTACATGTATCTATTATATCTATTGAAATTTGAAATTATCATATCATAATTTGTCATCTCTTCGACGTCACTGGAGAAAATGAGTGCAGGTAAGTGACGAGATAATGTTTTAATGTTTTTACGTAATGGTTTTAGATATAATTTTAGTATTTAAAATATTTCTTGACTTATTCGTTTGTTTAGTATGATATTATTCTGCATTCTGTGTCACCTTTTGTAAATTATTATATATCATATTTTATATACACTGAAAAGTATTTTCTTTTGTCAAAAATCACTGACGTGTTCGCCTAATATTCATGTAGTGCGTTGCTGCCTAAAATGATATACTTCAGTTTCTGATAAGTCAGCAGTTCCTAAACTGAGCTCTTAGAAAATCAGCATTTTAGGAACAACTGCTTTCCTTCAAAAAATGTTTCGATTATTTAAATTTTGTACTTTTAGCTGTAGAGTAGTGTGCTGCAAATTACTCCAGTCCGTTCAGAAGTTACCCAGCTGAAAATCAGAATTTTAGAACAACTAGACTCTTTCTAAATACACTTAAGCTGTTGCACCGAACCTTTTAAGCGATATTCAATCGACGGTAAAACGATGTGAAAAATGCATCTGTTGGCGCACATTAGAAAGCTTCAAGATTTTTTCGCTAGCTGTCTCTTCTTGCGTATGGAGAAAGCAGTTCGTTTCTCACTCATGGGAAAAAAATTATTTGTACCTCGAAGTAATCCAGTAACTTTTATGTAAATCGTTGATTTAAATTCTTTAGATCGCAAAAATGCAACCTTCTCAGTAACAAGGAAGACGATGCTTTTTTTCAATTATTTTCTATTTAAAGATGTGTCTTACAGTTCTTGAACAAGTTGTTTTAAATGCAAAGAATATAAAAACTGTTATATGTATTGTTGAGCATTTAAATAACGTATTCGATATTCTATCAAGCTCATGTTTGTAAGAAACGCCCTCTGTAAGATCAGAAAAGTTATGAGACTCGTCACTCCGCCTGAATTATTCTTTATATTAAACAGAGTTTGAACTTCAAACTTTTCTTAATGAAACAACGGCGTATAAAATTTATTTATTTAACATACGAATGAAACATTTATTTTTCACACTCAGATAGTTTATTCGTAATGTTTTCTTACCTTATCTAAACTTTATAATAAGTAACATTTTTTACAGAAACTTCATTATGGGTATCAGGGCTTTATTATAGAGACTTCAATAGTTATTTTCTAAAATAAGTGCCAGCAAGACATTTAAGCTAACCCAATATTTGAACAATTAGGCACATATAATAGAGACATATAAGATGAAACAGTTGAGTAAATAGTGCTGTCGGTTGTAACTCCGAAGCATAATCTACTTAGGAATGACTTGACTAAACATCACGAGTTAAAACGCGACGATAACATCATAATTACTGTCTGTGTAGGAAATGTGCAGGTGTCAGTTATGGCACGATAGCATTAGTAACTAATGAATCAGTTCATAAATAATCCGCTTTTACAGTTTCCTAAAGGTAAACTCAGTTGAATTTGAAGAGTGTTAGTTTGAATACAAGGAACAATGCCAAATTTGTTGTTAACGAATACTGAACTTTTCGACTCGAATTCACCGAAAAACTGAAACTGCATAAAAAAAAGTTTTTAAGTTACACTAGATGATTTTAGGTAATAAATGTTACATTCCTCGTTTTTTTCGCTATTCAAACAATCGCACTTTAGACTTTACTTACTTCATAAGAAGAACCAACATTAAACATTGAACAGTGAACATTGACAAAACGACCACAGATATGCATTATTATGAACAGAAACTTTAAGTGAAGCAGATTCTGGGATTTCATGGGTATATACTGATAACTGTATAAATCCTTAAATTTTCTGACCTTTAATTCATTAAAAGCTTCTCGGTTAAACCAAAACAGTGTATCGTGAACAATGGCCGTAGAATTGAGCATGGTATGTTGAGAAAAATATTCTCCATTGAAGATAATACCGTTCACCCTTTATACGTTAAGAAAAAAAATTCTTTAAAATTATCATACATTAATGCAAAAGAAACCCTCGAAGTTTTTAATGTAGCATATGTAATAATTTCAGTGCATTAGATCATGGCACTTTGCTACTCTTTATGATTTCAATAGCTTATATACATACTTATCAACGGAAATAAATTTCTTCTGAATTCACTTTTTTCTCAGAACTTCTATCAGTTTATAATTAGTTCGTCACTGTTATTGCTATCAGGAAGCACGACGAGGATCGTTTACAATCACAAACACGAGGAGAAGGAAATGAAAAATGCGACCTACATAACCTTAATAGTACGACAACATTAAAATCAGATTCCCGCAAACAACACAGCTAAATGTGTTGTTTGAAGTTCGGGTAATCTATGAAGAATACGATGTTGCTCCACGCTCCTTCTTAGCTCAGTGTAGCAATATGCCTTCAGAGTAGAATGATCACCTTATTGTATCCTCTTGGCAGGCCATTGATAACTAGTCCATTTTTTTCTCTTACCTCAGTGTAGCAATATGCTTTCAGAGTAGAATGATCACCTAATTGTATCCCCCTAGCAGGGCATTGATTACTAGTCCATTTTTCTCTAAGCAATGCTAAACATTGGTGTTCATTCTGCTGATATCCTGTTCATGGATTTGTATCACAGCTCAAATATGTGACTTTGAGTTTACTTTGAACAGTTTTATACGTCCGTGTGTCCACCTGAGCTCAGTAAACGCGATGTTTTAGCAGATGTGCAGTGGCTTGAGCTTCCTGCTTTGTATAATATTAATATGTTACTTTTATCATAATCATGCTTTCTGCTTTGTAGAGTTAATATTTCAAACACATGATGCATTACACACATCTGACAACGCAATACTTTTCGTTTGATCACAGCTTCTTCAAAAAAATATAAACTTTGTTTGCATAACAGACAAAAGCACATCCGAAACATCACATTAGTTCTCAGTAATTTATTTTTGTATGCTAACAAGGTAGTAATTTTCACTTAGCACTTAAGAATATCGCTAAAGGAATTTTTAACGGGAAAATGAACAAATCGCAAGTTCTAAGAAAGCAATTTGTGAATTCTGAAATTATTTTGATGCCTACTTCCAGCTCATGAAAAATTAACAACAAACAATAATTGTAACCAATTATTGGTGTCTGTCAATGACTGTAAACAAGTGTCTTAATATCATACGTCCTGGACCCATACAGTAAAAGTCACGCCATAACGATCCGTCATTTATGCCAAATTATTGCTAATACACATACTGTAATTTAATCTTTATAAATTAATTGATTCAGGTACCACATTGTCGAGCTTACTCCTAAATTGTAAATATAAATTTAACCCAGTAACACATTATTTTTAAATTCAGTTGCAGTGATGATTAAACGAATACTATCCTATTTTACTATTTTGTGTCTCTATAATACAGAAAAGAGCACTCGATCTCTTCCAGCGCATTCCTATGAGGCACAACTTACAGCATATCGTCTGCAAAAAAACGCTTTGTTTTTGGACTGTGGAGTGAATCAGAAAAGTCAAATTAAAGTAGGAAACTTACTCTGATTCTTTGTCGTTACAAATAACGAACAAAAATGACAGAGTGACCTGCACCACCAATTACTTTAATTTCTACGTAAGTACATGTTGCCAGAAATTCAAATGACAATGTGCAACAGAAATGAACGTATCAACTTGATCATTATCGACCATGTACAAAAATTCATGCAACTTACGATCATAGTTTACCACTGCAAGATGATAACCGTAGCGTAGCGCGTCTCTGTCCTCAACTAACGGAGACGCAAACCTTCTCTCTGTAGGTGACGTCAGTAGTGTCTGCAACAGTTGTTAACTACTCCCTTTGGTTGGAAACAATTGATACTGAAGGAAAAAAACTCTCAAAATTGAAATCTTACATTATACTATGAATGCTATACATTGCACTCTTAAAAAGTGCAAGAAACAAAGTTAAAGAATTAATTACATAAAAAATTCGGCATTTTTATTCGCATTTGTTCAATCTTTAAAAACGATCTTTGGATTTATCTAGCAGGGCTTGTACGACAGCTGTAGTCGTACGTTTTTTGTTTGCTGATTTGTGCCTTTAAGGTGTTTGATTATCTTTTAGAGATATTTTCAGTTTCGTTTTTTATTTTACTGTCATTACAGCAGGTGGTCAGGAAAAATCTCCTAATATCCTATAGTAAAAACAATTTTGTAATTTCTTCCTTAACATGATCTGAATGAAAACAGTGTATGCAATAGCTTCAGCACACTCGAGGCTATTTTCTATGAAACATAGAAAATAAATTATCTTAAAAACACTAAAAGTCGAAATGTTTCCCGATTTTGAACCAACTATCTCCAGCCAGAGGGAGTTTACTGCAGGTATTCGCTGAATCGTCTTGCGTTCCTAGTCGTCTTGAGATGTGAAGTTTGAAAAAAGATTCTCAGTACTTTCATCATTGTTCTGCTCAAAATTGGAAAGTCTCTCAAGAAGCCACATCTGGAGCTCTTTAACGTGGTCGCATGCCTCTTATATCTTCGAGCGTATTTGCAGTAAAATATATGATACTGTACTCCAGATACAGCTTAAACGGCAACTGATCGTTACAGCCCTGAGGACATGTACCGCTGATACTCGTTAAGGTTCGAAAAAACTTTAGATTGACGAGACATGCACTTTTGTACTCAGGATACTAGTCTAGTGTTGCCTTATGGATGCTGGGTTAGAACACTCATACCTGAGGATACCAATTCTGAACCTGGAACATTTGTACTGCCGGTGGTGTATTGATATCTCTAATTCAGAGGTACGGAGAGCTAATTTATCAAACTGAATTTAAATACTCCGGCTCATTATCCTCCATTCAAATGTGTGTTACAATAATTCGTGGTCGTGGACTAGCATTAATTCCCACTTGTGCTGTTATAATGAATAAATTATAATACTTTAAACTTGTTGTGAAAGTGTGCACATACTTGATTCAGACCCAAATATTGTCAAAATATCGGTTAAATTTACATTGTTGAAAAATACTGAAATTTCAATTACTTTCAAATGGATTGATCGTCATTAAATGTTGGATTTTATTACCTCGTTCGTGGGAGGAGTTTTCACCGGCCGAAAAAAAGCGTCGGCCATAGGGGAAACTAAAGCATGCATTAAAAATATATGTAACGCCGAAAGTATCCGTGCGTACAGTCGGTATCAAAATATTTCCGCTATCCTCATAGGGGACCAAGACGTAGAAAATGGAAATGTAAACCATTAATACCGGGGGAAAATAAACTCACAATGCTCTCCTACAACACGTATACATAGTTGATTCTGCGCTGGTTAGCGAAGTAAACCAATAAGGAACGCTAATTTTCATCAAAGCATATTAAAGTAAAAAAATACTCGGCTCTTCTTCTCGTAGAACTGCCCATCAGCACAGCCCTCTCCTCTCAAATACAGTATAGCTTTCTCCTCTCCAGGTATAGATGTAGAACATAATCAGAATGGAATTGTAGCCGGTTACGAGACGGTTTTTTTCACAAAGTAAGCAACTAATAATTTGTAAAATATAGGAGCCGATTGGTGGCGGCATGCATCCGTCAGTTCTTATAGAATTTCCTAGTGACAACTGTGCCTGAGCATAATATGTCCTTCGGTTCTCTATGAAGAGCTTTTTGAGACAAATATTTTTTATATGAATATTTTTACATTAATAGAATTTGTCATCATGTATCTGTATTCAATTATTTTGTGAATAACAAGTTTTATGACTTGTTGGAAGCATATTAAACTATAAATTAATTGGAGGGCGAATATTTGTCCCTTCCCTGTCCCTCCAATGATTTCTGAGCTCCACTTGGGAGAATGTAATGACAGTGTTTGTTTACGTCAATGTCCCTCAAAGGAATTGAGCTCCTCAGTAGCAACTTGAGCTACTCTCAGCGCAGTCAACTATGCTTATTTATTTTCGGTGTTAGGTCCTACCAATTACTTTTTCCCTGTCCTCTTTCACTCATGAGGAAGCGAGTGTAGTGTGCAGTGTTTTTCCACGTATTAGAAGTGGGTGTAGCAGTTAAGACTTTGAAATTTGACATCATGTGGTGTCAAATGGAATATATTTTTATCAACTTCACGGTGCTTATTGCATTAATTGAGGAAAAATTATTGTTCGCCTTGAATATGCTTCATTAAATTTCGGACGCTACTTATATCGAGTAGTAAAAGTCAGTATCATGGATGCAGAATCCAATAATATTCAAAACTTCCACTCGTCATTTTTCGTCGGCCTATTTAAGCTAATACATAATTATCAAAAATTAAGTAAACTAGACTCTTTACATACAGTATATCTTTGGTTGAAAAACTTAGTCATAAGAATTCCTACTAATAAATAAATAAATAGAAATATATATAACGAATAAATACATGTGATCCAAAGACTAACCCGAACTAATATGCACAATGGTTTTAAACGTAGAAATGTGAAATTCTTTGCCTCATCTGAGGTACTTCGCAAATTATCAATGATTAACGCTATTACGATTTTGGATGAGTATTTTAATCAGGATAATGTCTATGATCTTTTCTTAGCTACTATTCCAAACAGGTTAAAAACAATTCAGTTTGAAAATAAAGGTGCACCTCACACGCTTGTTCCCATAATACAAGATGGGTCACCACTGAAACTCTGACTACTCGTTGGATTCTCACTCTGATGGACAATAATAGATTCTTTGAAACACAGCTTGCGATCCTTCTGTCTTTGGTGTATCTTTGATGTGTAGTTATTCAGGGAATCGTAGGACACGAGCTGCGTCTCGCCTTTCTGGATAAAAGGGCTTGGGTTGCTCTTGTAACCTGAAGAGCAGCGTTCATTACGGAGTGATCCACATCTGCTGCAGTGCAGGGCCTCTTCAAGCATAGGCAACCCACGGTCAGTTTGCTTAGAAGAATCACGTCCAAAGTGACTAGAGTTTTCTGCACGGACTTCGCTGTTGCTTTTGTCCTCAGAATCTTCGTATTTATGACGCGAGGTCTTACTGATGTTATACGAGGCCCCGTATGCGTGATACGAGTCCCTGCACTGAGGTACATCAATCCGCCCCCGAGGCGAGCACCTACCTAAGCAAGGCGAGTCCTCGTATTCACGATACAAGCTGTTACATGAGCAACTCATGTCGCTGGGTCCTCGATGGAAGTTGTTGAATCGATGGCGTTTGCTGCCATTCTCACGGTACGTGATATTCTTATGCCACGTTTGCTCTCGTAGGTCGGAGAGACGGCAGCTTGCTTTCCGGGAGCAGCCCGCGCTGCTGCTCACATACCGAACTGACCTGCACCTGCTCGAAGTGTGATTGCTGTCACAGTCAACAGTGCTTTTTTTTAGATTACAAATCACATCCTATATCAGCTATAAACTTGAAAGCCTACTGAATACTTGAGTGTAATTTGAATTTCAATTTTAAGGTCAAGCTCTTGAATACATATGATTAAAATTATTATCGAAAAAGTTTGAAATTTAAATACATCATTAATATGACGTGAAGCACAAAATTAACTTTCATCAGCTGTTTCCATATTATGATATGCATACGTTGGCTTACAAATTTTTTGCATTATCATTTGAAGATCTAAAATAAGGAAGACATAATTGATTGACATTATTATAGCGTTTATTCCATTTCTGGTGCTATAGTCATTAACCGATGTCTGTTAACAATGTGCGGTCATTTTTTGCATGCCATAACGTAAGTATTGCTTACTCAAGTGGGTGGGCTTGCAAAGTTCGCCCGTTGCAATAATACATGTATTGAATGCGTAGCCATGATACCACAAAGTGAGGGAAACATTCCTCCTCAGTGGAATCATTGTGTGCTGTGAAGACTAGAATCGAAAATGAGAGATAACTTCAAAAAGTTATAATTATCATGCATGCATGCATCAAAAAGCTTCAAATGTTAACCTGTTACTTCATCGTTTGTATTCGTATATAAGAGTTTGAAAAAATATAGCACTGCTGTGGGACGTTCCACCGTGTCTGTGCCCACCAGATTATGTTACCAATTTATTCTTGTGTTTGGCAACAGCGTCAGCAATAATTTTCAAGCCTAAGTCTGCATAGTTGTTTGATAAAAACATCCACTCAATAAAATGTGGCATTCATTTTAAATTGTGTTACCATATCAAGAATAACTTTCTCTATGCATTAAAACCTGAAATTCAGAACATTTCAAAATTTCTTCTAGTTTTAAGAGAAGCATGTGCGAATGAGAAGAGTAAAAATTTCTGTTACGGAATTTTGAATTTAAATGGGTAGTCTAATGTTTGTAAATTATAGTTTTATTATCACCAATGGTTTTTAAGACTGTTTCTAGATACAGTGATAAACACTCCTGTAATTATCGACATTTTTAAAAATTATCTTCAGAAGCACTGGTGTATGTACCCATCAGAGAGAAACAGTAAAGCCGTGTGGTCGAAATTTTGTGAAAGTTCTCTTTAACTCTGTTTTTGATCTTAGGTATCAATTTAAGCACAAGTTTATACACATACTGAAATTCCATTGTTAATTGGCCCATTATTACGATAAGATTCACTTGAAATTCAGTCATAATCAGCAGAAACTTGCCGTACACACGTGCTTCACGTGTAATTGCAATCTCAAGATTAAATCGTCAATGAAAACCATTAAAGTGTATTAAGATAACCATCAAGTTACTGTAAAAACAAATTAAACTCATAAAATAAGCCTTTGTATTAGTATACTGGAAAGGGAAAGTATAAATTTGGCATTCGCATGAATCCAGATAAAATAACATCAAAGTCTTTAGGCACTCTGAAATTTTGTGCATTTCTTATACGAATATAACCGTATAAATATTTCCTTGCATAAAAAGCTGTAGAATCGGGTTTGAAGAAAGATATATGATTTTACGGAGGAAAGTTCGAAGGCTTATCCTACACATCACAGGATATTATATTATGGAATTGAAGGTTTATCATACGTATTTGCATGCATTTATACAGCTACACTCACATCAGCTACACACTAGTCTGGTTTACGCATTCATGGGGCTATCATTTATTATTAATGACTCATCTTCATTTGTTGGGAACAAGTATGTTCTGTACATAAAAATTCTGATGCCGTAGTGGAATTGGATTTTAACCACCGAGCTTCCCATTAGGGGAGAAAGATGTGATCATGATCTAGCTACGCTGATGGTACACTGAAATTAGAGATAAGGAGAAATTTGATGATTATTATGTGGAGTTCAAATGCACTTCTGGGATCATTGATACAATCTTTCAGTGAAAGATTTTAGTGAAGTTTAAAAAGCTCGTTTGTAACAGTACTTACGTGATAGCAGTGTGATACTAAAACTTTGTTACAAATGTAACTGCACTCGTTGCGCTACATTTTCGTCTGCGAAAAACTACCATCAACGAGGAACGGAGAATGTCTTTGAGGATGTGTAATGACAGGAACATACCACAAGCTTTGTATTACTTTGCATACTTTAAGAGAACTCAAATATTTTATGATGGTATATTTTAGATAACAGCAAGTCGGATGACATGAGTGTTGTCATGGTGTTATCTATCGACGATGATGTATGGAGTTTCCGATATGCTAAGACACATGAAGAAATAGGGTCACCATGCACCTGTGGGTGTTAAGCGTGATCTAGGAGGTTCTAATAAGACGACAAGACACTAGGTATGTGCAATTATCAGTGAATTTGAAACATGGGAAGAACCACTAAATAGTTGAATACGAGTAACGTCTGTTATGTGATCCATAGTATGGGAAAGTCTACAAGAAAGGTTAGGCACAAGGGGAGTCATTCCAAGAGTGAGAGATCTACAAGGATCCATTGAAAAGTTCTGATATTAGGAGGGCCGATCCATACATGAGTATTAAGAAGGGTTCACTAAAACGTTCGTGTGCCAGAAAGGTTCATCAAGAAATGTGAAATATCGGTGAGTCCACCAAGAAATTAAGACTCCATGAAGGTCAATGAAAGAATTCGTTATGTAAGAAGATCCACCGAAATGTTGGAATGCTGGGAGGGTCCATCGAGAACGCACACCGACGATTCGAGCGAAAAAATTGAATAAAAGATCGAACCT